>JAAAKE020037115.1:0-26892 GCA_010014785.2 Anisolabis maritima
GAGACACTAACCGAAACTGTTAAATGAGCTCATCGAGAGGCGAAAAAAAAATTCTGATTGATTAGAAAAATAAAAAAAAATTGAAGAGAATTCTAAATTTTTTTTTAACTCTATCACCAAAACCGACAAGTAATCTTCATCAAAAACCTAAATAATAATTATCTTGTTCAAATCCAATGATATTAATAAATAATAAAAATTTATTAAATTTATTTTTTATATAATTACATAATTTCCTTTTAAATATGAAATGCGTTCGTCGAGAACTTTTTGATATTGAAAATATTAATTAATTTTAGATAACTTATTTTTCCCTTCTCTTACCTATATATGTAATATATAATGAGAAACTATTGCGATCGCAAAAAAGTGGATATTGAGATTTCAATGGAAATAAACGTTTTTTTGTTTTTTTTTTATAGAACTGGATTATAAATAAAAATTTGTTAGTATTTCTTTTCTTCATTAAATGGTGGTTCTCCTCTCGGTCACATTTATAATTTTAAAATATCGACCCTTAATAAAGTAAAGAAATTTATAAACTAAAGGAAATAATAACATCCCGATGAAGGTCAAAAGGTGGAACCGAAACGTTGAAAAAAAATTTTTATCTTTTTCTTCTTCATTATATTATAAAAATAAATTTTTTCTCATTGAAATTGGTAATTTTCATATTGATTTATTTTCAAAATATTTTTGGATAATTGGTCTTAATTTCTGATAATATTTAATTAACGTCCTGAAACCTTTTTAACTCTGAGTTTATTTTCCTGAAAAGGACGCAGGTAAACACGCGGAGCTATTCTCGGCAAGTGCTTGCATTCTTATGACTTTTTTCTTCTTAGGTGAGCCGTCCAAATTTTTTCTGGATGCAGCAATCCCATTAAATTCCCACTGGGAGTTCTCGCCGGGGGTCCCGAGCCTCTTAATTGCATATATTTTTCAAATATCGTTTGTATTGAACGCTACGTGCCTCTCTCTATTTACATACAGATCATCTCAACCACGACATGATTAGAAAACATATTTAAGTTTTTTTTATAAATAATGAGAGCGATACATTTATTTGACAAATATCAGAAAGATTAGTCGGCTGGTAATTTGTAGAGCTAGCGTCCCTCCCTTAATTATAGACCGGAGGGAGCTAAGTTAGAGAGAAATATGGCTCTGGTCTAATTTTGTCATTTAAATTATTAAAAAAAAAAATACTTCCATGAATTTCTCTTATCCTACTTTAAATATGACCGAATAAGTTTAATTTCATAATAAGAAATTCTTAAATCTAAAAGTATTGTCTATCAAAGAATATAAAATCAAATGATAAAAAAAAAAATACGTACTTCTCGTAGACCACTTTTAAAAAATAGTGTGGCTTTGGTATTCTTTGGTGATATAAAATTTTAAATTCCTCTTTTTGATATATTCAGATAAATTTTAAACAAAAAAAAAAAAATCAAATTCTAAAACTGGACCAACATAAAACAAATTTAAATGCATTACTATTTTAATTCCTTATTAATCCTAAAATTATTATAATTTAATTAATAAACCGTACCTTAATCGAGAGGTTCGAGGTGTTGACTGGGTCAATATTTCTAACATTAAAGAGATATGGTTTCGGATTTCCAGACAGTCTCATAAAAAATTGATATAAATTCGAATAAATTAATATGGCTGGATAATTATATCGTAAATATATAATAAGTCTCTATGGCCTAAACATGTGGTTGACAACCCTTTTGGCATCATGTGTCCGTAAATTTTAGTCAACCTGTAGGTAAAAATTTTTTGAAAAAAAAATAACAATATTTAATACATTATATATTTTTTGTCATTATTTTATTCATTTTTCGCGTACCTGTAGCTTGTCATTCCCCTAGCCTACAGGATGGGAATCGGCGTATAAGATTTTTAAAAAAATTAATTAATTAATCCACTATGAGATTATGAATTATGAATGACTAAACTAATAAAATAAATTCCAAAAGCTCCAGATTCAAATAAAAAGGTTTTTAGATTCTTTCCCTATACAGTCGATTTATTAAAGATTATAATTTAAATATGAGTGTGAAATGCGCGAGACTCTCAATTTAAATATATTTTGATATTTCAAGTGGGATATACCAAAATACCAGGCAAAGAATGAAATCTTAAGACACAATAGCAAAAAAAAGACGAGTGTACTTTTCACTTGCTAGTGAAAAGTAACTGAAGCCGGCATCGTGGCCGGAATAAAATCATTTCCATGTTCTGACATCCAGATGGATTTGCCGGGAACAGGGACGTTTCCAGAATGGGGAATGAGCCGCGTGCCCGGAGCGCCCTTTTGCATCCCCTGCCCCCCAAAGGTCTTTTTATTTTTATTATTTTTATTTCCCCAGGAGCAGTTTATAGCCTCCGGCAAAGTTAAGCGATTTACAACCTTCTGTCAGGTTTACATAAAGTGAAAAATCTCTATTGCTCTATTGGTTGAATTACAATGAGAAAAAATACAAGTAGCATAAATAAACTTTATTTTTTATTTATTTATTATTTATTGTTTTTAATTCATTTCTAAAATAAACAAAATAACGTTGACATTTTATCTAATAACATTCAAGAATGAATAAAAATATTGATAGAGATACGAGGGAGGTGCAAAATAGCGGAGTGTCAATTTTGATTTAAAAATTCTCCAGAGGGCGAGGGTTGCTGCCTGAAGGGCTAGAGGGGGAGGACCAAGACTTTTCAAAATGTCACACTAAAGCAAAGATTTTCACCGGAAATTGGGTGTCAATCCTTGGCTGCCAGGGTTGACACAAGTGACAATGTCAACCAACTCGAGACTCAGTCGATGAATATTAACAAATTGAATCTATAATGTCTGTTTGTTCTCTGAGAAAATATTTAACTTTAGAAATTTCTAGCAGTGGTGGAACTCTCTTTGAAAATGTTATTAGAATATAAATCCTATAGATTTTCTTATTTATTATTATTATTAGTTATATCAATTATCTATCTAATCAGGAACTACTTGCACTAGTCACGATAGCACGGCTTCTTAAAAAATTTTTAAAAACGAGTAAATTTATTTTTTGCCATATTCTACATTCAATTTTTAAGGTGCTAACAGAGCCGTTAGCGGAGAAAATTATTTTTAATTTAATTAAATAATAAAACCAACTCAGGTGCCATTTTTGGCATACACTTTGGGCCAACATCAGTATTGCAACATGATTTTTTAGTCGACACTAATGAGATGATGAAATTATTTGAAGAGGCAAGAGTTATTCGATAATAAGTATGTAAATAAAGCGAACTTAGAGGCACCTGAGAGAAAAAAGCTGCTTTCATTTTCTGAATCTAATAAACTATTTGTTCAACAATATCACTCCTATTATTATATTTAATTTATTAAATTATTATGTTCAATTTATATATTATAATAATCAGTGGATAATTCAAGAGAGGGGAGAGAGACCTTCTCTTTTTCGCTTCATGTTGCAGGCCCTGATAGATAAATAATACAAAAATGTTCATAAGTGAGAACCCGTAAAAAAAATAAAAATAAAAATAAATAAAAAAAAAAAAAAATAAAAAATATTTTTTAATAAATCTTTTTTGTCTCTTCGATCATATTGATTTTAAACGACACATACGATACAGACTATCCAGACATATTTATTTATATCAATTGGCGGTCTTTCTGGGCCTTTTGGCTTTTGAGGTTAGCAATATTTACAAAGTCATTGGCCACGGGATGGGGGGAAATCTTTAATAATATACTTATAGAATAATAATAATATATGTTTCGGTGCTGCATAATGGACTATTGTGTGATATGTATATGCAATAAATCCAAATATGCATACGTATATCTCTGTTCATTATTCACTGTTGATCCGCTTGTAACTAAATACATTTGCTAATGTAACAAGATTTTTTTTTTTCATTATGCTATGAATTAGCATTTAATGAGTATAAATACAACGGATATGGTACAGTAATATTCTGTTCTGATATTAATATTTTTAATAATTATAGTTTAGAAAAATAATTATTATTATCAAAAAGTGAAAAAATAACTAATTATATTTAATATTCTACATAAATTGTCTATCAAAGTTAATAAATTAAAAAACTATGAAGAGGAGAGCGGAGAGAGATTATGAAAGTTTTGAAACCTCCCCTCCGATCATAAATTTCTGACTACATTACTGCCCTAATTTCAATTTTTTCTAGGGTGCGGTAGAGCCTTAATCCGGAAATGGTTGCAATCCAGTCTAATTTCCCGGATAATTATATAATGATAAATGTATATATGCAAAAACGAAATTCTAATATGGAAACCAAGCAATTCAAATGACTAAAACCCTCTTATTGAAGGAGAGAAGCTAATCTTATTTTATACAAGAAATGAAATAATGTCCTCGTTTCTCAAGAATATGTGTTGAAACAATGATGAAGGAGTGTTGGACTTTGATCATTAATATTTGTCATTCCAGAGAGCGGATTTCCCAAATTGTGGGTCGCGAAATAGAGTTAAGTGGATCGTGAAAAAATTTCAAAATATGACAAAAAATAATGCAGTGTCGGAAAAGAAAACACACAACGTTGTTTATGATTTAATAATAACGTACAAGCAAAATATATTTATATACAGACAACCGAACAGAATGAATTAATTTTTATAAATATTATATATCTAAAACTTTATACAGAGTATATCATGATTAAAAAAAAGGTCTCGGCGATGGATAAGGACGAATATGATTTGTAGATATATATTCAGTCGAATTTTTTCTTCTTCCAATGAACCAATTAATTTCAAAATATTTAAATTGAAAATCATTTATTTATTATTTTAATTCAACTTTTGGATCATATTTAATTTTTTGGCACATAATATTTATATTTGTATTAATAAAAATTTATGTGTTGAACTCATTTTAATATTATTATTTATATCGTT
Source organism: Anisolabis maritima (assembly GCA_010014785.2). NCBI lineage: Eukaryota > Metazoa > Arthropoda > Insecta > Dermaptera > Anisolabididae > Anisolabis > Anisolabis maritima. The sequence continues at coordinate 4,952 of JAAAKE020037115.1, forward strand.
GTTCTACGTTAAGTACCCTAGTAATTACATTTCTTTTCCCCTTTTTTTTTAACTCAGGTGGGTCGCAAAATATTTCTTTTCTAAGAGTTCAGAAAGGTTTGGGAACCCCTGCCATAAAGAATACAAACACTAATATAATAATAATTGTATAATAAAAGAGTTTCAGGTATAACGAAAAATATATAAAATTATAGTGATTAATTAACCTTTAAAAATTTTTTCGTTTTTGGATTTTTATTTCAGAAGATTGTTTAATAATATCTTCGCAATCTAATCGTTCGAGAGTATTTTTTTACCTATAGTAAGCAAGTTAAGTAAATTCTTAACAATATTGTTAGAATGGTGTAGCGAGTTGAAGCATTGATAAAGGAGTGATGGAAATAATCTCTGAAATATCCGACAATAAATATATTTCATCATTAATATTTGAAATTCTTCATATTTAATTACGAACTTCTTTTTCAAGTCTAAAATTCTAAAAAATTTCCAAATATAATAATTGGATAGTGATCTTTCTATAGTTTATTAATATTTTTTAAGAATGTTAATTTTTAATCGGAATTTTTTATAATAAGTAATAAAGTGAGTAATAATTATAATTTCCTAGTATAAATCTCATTTAATGTGGGAACCTACAAGTCCCGGGAGATGGTGAGGGAAGAATCGACTCGGCGAAGAAAATTCGCTCCCTCAATTCACACGTCATTTCCGCTCAACAACTCAATATCTCAACGAACTCCCTCCCCCTACTCCATACTTGGAGTTATTTTCCTCCGAGACCCACAACACATCTTTCGGTTTCTCTCTCTCTCTCTCTCTCCGATTTGACTAAATTGACTTAGGCTTTATAAAAATGCCAATTTTATAGAAATCCCTTTTTTTCCCTTCCGTTTAAAATTCAATTAATCATTGGCAGAAAAACGGTTTCAAATGTTAAACATGCGAATATAATCAATCAGTTTTAGCATAATTAAATCGAGGCCGGGATTAGACTGGTCAGTGGTGGTCTTTTGTAAAGTTAAGACCATTTTTCAAGGCCTCCCTTCGACTTTAGGTTGAGTAATGATGTCTTAAGAATCATTTCCATTCCCGGGCCAAGATTGCTTCGTGCCATTAACGCCGAGCTTTTCTCAGGGCAAAAAGATCATTTTTCACGGAGTCCCCGCTTTTGCTTTGGTCAGTCAAAAAATCAAGCCAAACAATACAGAAACAAATTTCTTTTATAATAAGAAAACCATCCAATTTTACGCCCCATGATCTGTAAGCTTGCCCTAACCTAACCTAATGTATTTAAATAGAAATTGGATAAAGCTAATTTTCAAATTTTTCCTTCCCCTCCAAAAAAAAAAAAAAAAAAAAAAAAACAATTATGCAATAATAATTAGTAAATTTATAATAAGGGGATGCTAGAATATATAGCATATTTTTAAAAGCTTTTATTTGCTTTGTTTGTCTGTTTGCCTGAGCAGCATCTTGTGGACAAAAAAATAATTTCAAAAAACATAAATAAATTAATAGATAATTTAAAAATTAGATACCAAGGATTGCTGTGGCTCTAGTAACAGGGCGAGGAACTCTATTGACTAAAACGCTTTTATTTAAATTTAAAAAAAAAATATTTTTAAAAAAATGTTAATTATATTTGACTAATTAATATAAAAACGAGGAATATCTATTGAAAATTAATTTAATTGCTTATAAATGATATTTTTAAGTCTCAGTGGGCAACCACGCTTTTATTTAAATTAGACATATATATATATATATATATATATATATATATGCAAAAAATTTTTGAAAAAAAATGTTTTGTCTTTTTTTAATTCCTCTTTTAGGCTTATTTAGATCGTTCTCAAAATTATAAGATACCATCCATGTTAGATTATTTAATTTATTAAATAATTAATTCTAATTAAATGCAAAAAATATTTTATTTATTAATAATAATTAACTAATGTTTTTTAATTGTATTTACTTTTACGCGATCATTAAAATGTGCTCTAATCGGCCACCTGCTATACAATATTTAAAATTACATTAGTATTGGAGGAGTGTGTGGGGGGTGATAGTACACCGACAAATCATATTGCTATGGTAACCAACCACCGATTTACACAATACTGCTGCTCACTCCTGTTGCAATCACTGTTCGTAAATAATGCACAACAGTGGCAAAGTCGTCGTCTCCCCTGTCACTTCGCAGAAAGTTCAGTACTAAAGAAATTTTAAATAGAGTTTAATGTCTATTCAAAAGCATCAGATTTAACATATAGGATTCATATATTTATATTTAAAGTAGTTTATTTGTAGAAATAATATTATTTATTTTTAGCTTTACCGAATTTAGCCAGGGGTTAGATAGACAGAGTTAATATCGCAACAAAATAATCGAATTTGAACTAATGCTGATGTATGTGAGTATGTATATGGTAATTACTTTCGTCTTCGATAACTCAAAAAATAATTATTCGATTGTGTTGAAATTTTGCATACATAAAATAAACCTAAATGCCAAGAACTGAATGATTTTTGGTAAATAACTGGGGGGGCGCTAGGGGGAGGGTGGAATTTTTTTTCTTAGATAACATAGTTTTTTTTTATTCTGAAACTAGACCTTCTCCCGAGTAAAATGATATACAACACTTGTATCTAGATTTGTTGCAGCAAAAAATTATTTTATGTGGTATTTGGAGAAGAAATCAATCAAATCAATAAAGAAAATAGAGAATACAATTAATTAAAATTTAATTTTAATCAAACAATTAATGTGAGATTTAAATAAAATTAGTTATTTTTAATTAAATTATAAACAAAAAAATATTAAATGGATTTATTAAGGATGTCTCCTATCCTATTATTTGTTAGCAAATGGTCGGTAAAGTAGACTGTTCGGGCAAGTCCGATTGACTTGTTTGAATAATTTTTTTGATGTTAAATCTAAAAGAAAATTTATAAATTAAAAAAATCCCTCGACATTAAATTAATATGTATTAAGTTTTATAATAATTAACGAATTAAAAGCCTGTCAGATTAAAATATCAAAAAAAGAAGTTATGTACTTTGCTTTTACAAATAATTAATAAACCTCCTTTTGAAAAATCAACATTTTTTTATTCCAAGTTGATAATAAATAATGCAAAGCATTGTATTATATTGGCTAATGGAGTCTTGACGACTTTCAAGTGATAATTAGCGAGTGCACTGTGAAGAGGAGGAGCTTGTCAATAATTCACAGCCTGACTACTGCGCATTTATTACGGATAAAATAGGAAAATAGCCTGGAACATAACCCGTGACTTGTTAAGTTTGCTTGCTTTATAGGCAACCATAGACTATTAAACGATTTGAGCTATAAGCTGCCGAACATTCATTAAACGTCATGAAAAATTCAGGGATCTTTTGGCGAAGAGCGTACAAAAGAGGGCAGCCCTGAGCCCTTTGCAAAAAGCGCAGGGCGGTCAAATGGCTGCAGATAACCGCCCTTGTTAATTTATTATTCAACGCCCTAAATACACTTTTTAATAAGAATCATTAACTAGAGGCATTTTGCGTGTAAAAAATCTATCACATATAACAAATAATGTTCATTCATAATAAAAAATATGAGTAAATTTTTTTTTATTTTAACAAAAAAAAATAAATAAATAAATAAATATGAGAAGAAAGAAGACAAAATGCAGTTGAGTTTATGAAAGTTATGAAGCAGTGAAGGTTGAAATAGTAAAATCAATCCAACTCTATTAATGAAGGAGGAAAGAGGAAGGAAACAGGAACTAACTTATACTATATTTAATATAACTTTAGCAGTGTGCTCTCAGCGGAGAGGCATATCAGACAATTTTGCAACGTTACCAGTGTTCGCAGCTTTAGTGTGAAAAACATAGACATGACAAGCTCTGAGTGGTCGGCGGACTGTCATTCCTTTCCCCCTCCCCCCCCCCTCCCCCCAGCCACTTCCCTCTAAATTCAGCTAAATCTCAAATTTTATTAAAATCTAATGAAAAATTAAAACACTAATTGAAAAAGGAGATGACAGGCTGTCTGATTTAAGTAGTTGTTCTAGATGGATGGCAAAGGCAAGAAAAAGAAACAAATCCTTGGTTCCTATCTTAATCCTTTATTGGTAAAAAACAGGATCAACGTTTCTCCAGAGAGATGAGGAAGTGATAAGCATCTTTTCCATTTAATCGTGTCTTTATGAAGGTCCGAAGAAGCGCCGGAAACATCGACACAGTATCTTACCAATAAAGAATTAGGAGAGGAACCAAGGGTTTGTTTCTTTTTCTCGCCTTTATTCCAACAACCTGGCTGCCCATCTAAAACAACTACTAAAAACACTAATATTTGAATGGATGGATATTTCATAAAATTTGTTTCCTGTTATTATATCTTATATAAAATTAAAAAACTTTTTTGTAGTTTTGGAGCTTTAAAACTTGCACTAAAAAAAGTTAATTGTATGTGCTACATCTTGAAATATGGATTAAAAATTTTTTATAATTATTTTTTTAATTGTACTTTAACAAATATACCAAGGAGAGTTGATTATATAAAAAAATATTAACTCTGTTCTGTAGTGGTTTAAAAAAATGAGTGATGGAAACCACCGTTGACAAGAAGGGTCGTCTCTTCTATTGTGAGTTTAAATCTGATATTAAAAAAAAGGAAATAAGGAAAGAAAAGTGAATGGAAAATGAAAAAAGAAAGACGAAAATATTAAACAAGTTAAAAAAAAAAACTATTTTAGTATATGTGGCAACATGGCTTATATCAATGATCCTTCTGTGTTGTTCCCTGGGCTGGTATCAAAAGCAAAGTACGTTTTTCGCTCCAATAAACATAAGCACCCCTAAAAGTGAACTAAAGCGGTTTACAAGTGAATGAATTGCTTTAACAATATGATCCTCGAGGTAGCGCCTCCTAAAAATGTACGTTTTGAATTTAATTCGCCCTCCAGCTTCCCCCCCCCCTCTTTTTTTGGGATGAATCTCCGAGTGATGCCGAATGATTCTTCGCCGGTCTTGGCTTTTGTCACATCAGCCGAGAAATCCCACAAAAGGGTTTAGTCACGCCATCTTGCAAAATTTCGCATGGTTAAGTTTTTTGTCAATTGTTAGAGATTTAGAAAATACCACCTCCCCCATTCGCGTCTCTTTTTTCTTAGGCCTATGAGATATTAAACTTTTCTTCTTTTTTTTTTTATGACATTTGTAGGTAATGATTTTTTCACTTGTGACAATGAAAAGCTTTTTTTAATGGTTTATCAAATTCATACTAGAAAAAATCCTGATATTTCTTTTGCCGGTAGATTTGTCACGGTGATTATTTGAAGAGTGCCATTTGTAGAAATCCATTTGGAGCCATTTCAATCTATTGATTTTAATATTACGACAACAATTTGGCTGCTCTTTCCTTTCATAATAGAATTGTGTTCATCTCTTATCATTTATGATGAAGTAAGTATAGCAATCAGAACATCTTTTCTTTAATATTATTTCTTCTTCGAAATGTTAAAAAATAACATTAAGGTTTATTGAAAATAACAATGATAATGCTCAAAAAAAAGAAGACTCATAAGGAATAGACCCTATCTTGAATTTATAGTTATAAATGTATTAATATATAGCTATAGTGTATATTATATTTTAAGGTGAGAAATGATTCATTGAAAAGTATCAGCTTAAGCGCCTTCGTATCTACATGTAAGTGACCCTCCATACTCACACTAAAGCATTATATATCAATATCAAGTAGGTTTCAAGAGCCAAATTATTTAAGTAGGATTGATCATAAGAGGAAAATTTATGACAAGTTTTTTGAGAAATATAGGTTTGCATTCGTTTATAGGATTTCCTATTGATTTGTGGAACAGTCTTGGGATTATAGTCGTCTGTCCCCTATGATTAAATATATTATAAATTTTGTCAAGTCCTAAAGTACTAGAGTTGTGTGAAAATTTTATTTAGTTTAGAGATTAGTTTAGGTAGAATGAGATCATACCATCCTTGTTAAGATTTTGGCCAGATTTTCTTTAACAACTTAAGACGAATGTCAGAATGGCTAATGTGTCGATTACTCCTGATCACATGCTATTATGAGCAATGTTTAATTATGTTTTTATCTTTTTCTTTCGATGGAAATGTATGCACATGTTATATCTATATATCTTAATGAGAATATTTCTTTTTTTTTATTTGTTTTGTTAATTGTTTTGTGTTATGTAATTTGTAAATTTGTATTTGTGTTTGATTGGATCTTGCCACCGAAGACTTGGGCCTCTAAGCAGGCCGAAAATAAATTTATTTATTTATTATATTATCGGAGGGGGGGGGGTTTGAATTAATTCTAATTAATATGTATTTTTTTTAAACAAAAAAAAAAAATTAAAAACTTACGACAAAAAAGCTTGTAAGTTTAAGAGAAAATTATAAGACTTCGTCTTGGTCAATCGCTTACTGAGGAAGGTGTATTAAAGAATGGTTTAGAGGAAAAAGAAGAAATGCTAGTTTTAGCTCAGGTAACACCTGGTTGCTATAAACATACTCACCAAATGTGAGCTTCTTGGTGGAAGAGTAAATAATAAGACTATTAGATGGGGGTGGTGGTGACAGCCGACCACTCACAGTGCGCCCACAGCATGCAATCCACTTAACATTACGTTGTCAGTTTTCACAAAAACATTAAGGCTGCTCACTTCAGCTGCTAATACTGACCGTTAGTGCTGCATAAAGCTGGCAACGCTGTAAATGTCAGCCATGTCCTGTAAGTAAGTTTCATTAAATAGAGTATGAATAAAATAAAATCAAAATGAATTTAGGATATAGTTTAAGATTTTATCTAAACTTTTTTGTAAGGGTATTGGAGCCGTTCTCAGCGAGGGGTCTTGGTGAAGGGCCAGAGAAACCGTCGGCTCGATATCTACAGGATGTATCGGTTGTCTAACCTTTTTGGAAAAAAAATTTATCTATAAAATTTCATTTTATTTAATGAAAAATTATTTTAATTAATTTTTTTTTAGTTGGAAGCAAATTGATTTTAAAATCACTAATATTCAAATATTTAAATTATATTTATAGTCCAATGTGTTGTTTCAGGGCCACTAATTGCAGAATTTAAAAAGCAGTAAAAATCCGTTAGATATTGTATAATAAAATGAATCAAATAACCAATTCAAATGGAAAATTTTTTTACATTTTCTTAGACAAGATTTTTTTGACCTTTTACCATATTTATGTTCTTAAAGAAGGTAATGACTGCGAGCTTCTTCTTGAAACAATATAAAATTTTAATAATAAAACAATGAATTTAAAATGGAAATTGATAATTTAAATATTTGTTATTCAAAATTGATACAAAGATTTGGTTTAAACTCTAAGAATAGGGGTGCAAGTTCCGAGAATGCGAAGTAAGCTTTTGGCATTCCAAGCATAGTTCATACTATCTTGGCTTTACATGGCAGTGGTGCAAAATAACTCTCTAACTTGATAATCGGTGTTGACATGTTTCAAACCATTTAATAGTCTCTTTTGCCAAATATACTATAATGTATTAGGACTTTACTAATCGATAGAAGACCTCATTTTAAGTTAAAAAGTTTTTTATAACATATTTTGTAAATACCTTAAAAGGAAATAAAATAAAGAAAGCTATCTAGGAAGGACGTTAAGAAATAAATTCGATGATACACTCTTGGAAAGGAGTAAATTACACTCTGGGGCTAAGAATTTCTTTTCAATAAAAACATTTTCCAAAGAAAGGATGAAAGGGCTAAAATATAAGTAATATGAATAATTAAGGCAAATTCCATCAACTCCTTTCTCCAAAATTAAGTATAAACAACGAGAAAACCTCGAAAATAACAACGGTTTAACCACAATTCATATACACTCGCAAGGGCATAGCTAAGAGAGGATGGAGTGCCTTATGGTGTTGGCAAAATCACTGTCCATTTGGAAGAAAAGTTTTCTGTAATAAAATCTATTAGGTTGAACGACTAAAAAATTCTGGCAATTTCATTGTTATCAAGACACTTAATAAATTTCGTCTAATGAAGTCTAAGTTGACAAAATTAAGTCTACTTTTAAAAAAAGTCAAAATTTTATTGGCATTTTATTTCACCCCCCCCCCCCTCCCGCAAAAAAGTGAAAGCTCGGTAACCTTCTAAAAAACATTTCGGAGTGCTTTTCTTAGGAGGGAATGACCCCGTCCAAAATTGCTCTCTGGATACGCTCCTGAACTGTATACACAACTGGGTAAAATTTTGTAAATTAATTAAATAAATAAAAAAAAAACTCATTTTTATAATGACAAAATTGTCCTGAAGGCTAAAATAGCTGAAACTCTGTCAACAAACTATTTATCTATCTGCAACATTAATAGAGTTTAGTTACAATAATATCAATGATTTCATTTCTTCACTCTTACCTTATTCCCCTTATTGGAAGTCAATATTATATATATGGGACCGACGGATAAGAGATCAAGTCGGTCCGTTGCACGGCAGACTCTTGATAAAATTGGCATAAATGAACAGAAGAAATGCCTTTCTCAGCTTGGATAACTCGTGGTCACCATGCACACCATGTATGAGTCCCTGAATGAATCAAATAAAATTTATTGTATAAAAAAGATAATCTATTTTTTCTTATTAATTTAAAATTCGTAGAGTGTAATCAATTCAGTAGAACCAGAATATGCTATTTTTTCCGTTTTCTTTTGTGTGCGATAATAGATTGTTACTAAAGCAGTTGGGTAAATGATACGATCCAAATGAATTGAAACCGGTGGTAATTTGCAGTCTTGTATTTATGTGTGATATTTTTCCTTGAAAGAGAGAAAGAGGAGGGTGACAAATGATCGGCGCCCCAAACCTGAGCCCTGGAGGCTCTAAATGAATATCAATAGGAATGGCCGGAGACCCGACCTGATTAATGACCCGGCCCGGGACGCCAGATGCCACTTGCGGCCTTCTAAATTAGCCTTCTTGTTTTTTCATTGCAATTTCATAGAGCACTTCTAATTAGATCCCGATTAATGAGATTTAATTATTAATAAAGAAGTAAAATTTGTTTTTATTAATTAAATTTTTATTTTTATTCTTCATTGTCTTTGCTTTGTTCTTATGATACGGATGGGCAATGAAGAATATAGAGAGGAAGATCAAGCCGGCCCATTACACAACCTGTGTGAGGGGGGAGGGGGGATTTTGTGAGTTAGAAAAGAAATGCCAGATTTAGCTCTGGTAACTCTTGGTAGCTATTGAAGAGCTTACCAGATCTGAACCCTTGTGATTATAATTAAATGTCTATTCAAATTAAATCCATCCAAGAAATAAATGGTGAAATTAATATGAAATATTGAATAACTTCAAGAGTTGCTGAATGTATAGATAATGTAGGAAATGAAAAAAGTAGCCTGCTTGCTTACAATCGATGTCACCAGGTTCAAATATTTATGTTTGTTTTATTAAGACAATAGTCCAAATAAAAATTTAACTGCAGTGAGGATTGCGTAAGTAATTCGAAATATTTACATTAAAGTTTTATTTCATTGGACGGAAAGCAACTACTCCATTTCCTACATGAAATATTAAATTTCAATCCAAAATTCCAATTGGAAGTACTTTTCGCGGTGGGAAGATCTAGATGAACTGTCGCACAGGCAGAGTCGGATGGACACTTTTTATTATGTTTTAAAATATTATACATTGTATTTTATTTACATTGAAGAATAAAAAATTCTTGACTCACCAAAATTTTCTCCGATTATTAAGGGTATCAGTCATCAATATAAGTGATATCTCCATAGGGACCACAATTTGTTCCACACATCGAAGAAATATCTACAATAAAAAATATTTCACATTATTATTTTAAAGAAACTTTTCTAATTTTATTTTTAATTTTTTTATTTATATAATATGGGGCTATATAAAATCATAAATAGTTAAAGTGGTTCGAATTTTTTGAAGGCAGCCAGGAAGAAAAAAAATTTGACCATATAAATAAACTTCTTTATTTCTTATTGCGAACATGTAGGTTTTGGCCGAGTCTCCCGGCCTTCATCAGGACTTGCAATCATTGATTGCTCTATCTCGTTGAGTACAGCAGTTATATGTATTTTTATTTTATAATAAACAATATGATATATGTTTCGAGTGTTGAATGGGAAATCAATAGTTATAGGTAAGAATCTTTGGTATTATATAAAAAATATAAAAGAGAAGTAGTCTAAAATATAAATACAAACTTAATATTTTTAGCAATCCTCCTGTGGAGCCGCTCGTTTATTCTTTTGTCGTATTTTTGTTGGTGAGATCATACAGTAATATTCCCTGGTCACCGAACCCAGAATCTCCGGTCTTCAAGCGTGCAACATAACATAATTATTGTGTAAAGGTCTAATGATATAAGCACGCCTACCCTAAGTTGGATTATCAAGCAGCGTTACGACCTGATCTCGCCAGCAAAAAAGTACTTATACCATTGGATTATAATTAATGTTTTTTCATTTATGATAATTTATTTACGTATACATGAACAGAGAAAATGCGTTTTAGACAAACATTTTGTGGCAACCTGATAACTCATTCGTATTAAAATAAACGCATTTTTGCTTATTCTTTATAATTTTTAATCATTTATGAAATATGGATTAGATTTTATATACTAAAGCTCCTCCAATTATTATTATTAAGACAAGACAAAAAGATAATGTTTGTCACATTTATTTTGATACCAAAAATAAACCAAGAGCTGTGTCATAAGAATAAAATAAAGAAAAAAAATTCTGAGAAATTTATTATTTTTAAATTATCTTATAATAAATGACATAAAGTAAAAAAAAATTAAATAATGAATGTTTTATATTTATATTGAATTGATAAAAAAAAATATTCATTTATTTTTATATTTAAGGTTCATTGTTAATTTGAAAAGAGAATATTTAGGTTAGAAATGTTTGATAAGAGAAGACAGATAATGCAAGAGTTACAAGCTAGTGATGATAATAATAATAATAATAATAATAATAGAGACAAACAAATTTTGTTTTCGAATTATTTTTGAAAAAACAGAATGGATTAGTTTATTATTACCTGAGATGTATTTTAACGAAGAGTTTTTTATTTCCAAAGTGAAGCCATCTCTCACTGTTGTACACTCAAAAGAGAAAGTAGAAAGCATGGAGAGGCAGCGGCCGAGTAGCAGCCAGCCAATTGAGGGGAAGGGACTGTTGTCGGTTGAGGGGAGGAGCGCCAATAATTAAATTTCTTATGGTTTTCTATTAAATAATGAATTTTTTAATTTTTAAACAATGACGAAGTAAAAATAATTGAGTCTTATGAATAAACTGACCATATTTTCTTTACTCAAAAACAGGACAAAATGAATACGGGATGAAAAAAAAATGATTTAAAAAAAATTGTAAAATTTAGATATCTTTATTAGACGATAAAAACTTTAGGCAAAAAAAAATTACTGATAAAAAATCTCCAAAACTTTATATGTAAATAAAAAATAAAATTATTTTTCATCATATATTTTATTTAAATATGTTTTATTACTTTTTATTTGAGAAACTCTTATTAAAACTACACCTCTGATTTTGATATGAGTAATAAATTAAGCGTTTATTATATTTACGACACTCAAAAAAAAAAAAAAAAAGGGACAAATTGTAATTTATATTATAACAATAGGACGATTAAAAACATTAAAAAAAAAAAAAGGTACTGTTTCATTCAAAATGGTAAGTATGGTTAGCCTACTTATGAAAAATATTCTATATATTAATGGATCTTAGAGTACGATTTGGGGTAGAAAGTCACAGAAAATAATAGGTAAAAATAAATTAAAAATTTTAATAAAAAAATAAATAATCCGGGTTTGAATGCGATAATATAATTAAAAATATTTGCTCCATATATTCTTTTGGTTGGTTATAAAGGAAGCAATTTTCCTTTCTCAAGAATTTATCTTGCCTTTTTTTAGCGTTGCCCTTTGGGACTTTTAATAAAATAATAAGAAAATTTGTAAAATCAATTTTAAAAAAAGTTTCATCACACAAAAAATTTCCCAAAAACCATGTTAAGACCCACCCTTGAGTAAATGTTGTATATGTTAACCAATTAATGCTAATATTAACTAAAGCTGCACTTGACTTTAGTCAAAAAAAAAATCGAATTATTTACTTCAACTAGGTAATGTTGATAATAACTAGAAAATGGTTCATCTACGGAATTCTTTAAAATAAACAAACAGCCCGCACCTAAATAAATAAAATAATAACATTACTAAAAAATAAATATAGAATAAAAAAGATACTTTTTACCAATTAAATGCAATTTTATTTGAACCTAAACAAACCATATTTTCTCTGTATTCACTTCGAACGAAATTATGAAAAATGACGACACTGAACATTTTCTATATACTAAGAGAATACCGAACCGAAAAGCGAAGTGAACAGACCGAACCGAACCAAACGTACTGAATCGAAACCCTGCAAGTTACTTTAAATATAGTCATTGAATATTTTTTTATATCTAAGAAGAACCTATTTTAATTTAATCAAAGATAGGCACCTAGGGATGGTGCTGCTTTTCTTAAAAGGGTCAGTTAATGTTGACATTATTTATTTAAAGTAAAGAGTATCTGATAGGACAGAAAATGCAGCCAGGAGAAAATTAAATATAATAATTATTTAATTTTTTTTTCAATTGTCGATTTTTAAGTCATAAATCATGCCCTTCTTCAGGATAATTCATTAGTTGTGAGAGGCCCTCAGCAATCGTATCGCTTTATCGTATAGTATAGTATATCTATACTCTATATAATTATCTTTTTGCAATATAATTTTGTACATTGTAAAAAAAAACACTATCTGTATTTTATAACATTTAATTGTCCTGAAGAAGTTCATGATTTGCGCCCGAAACGTCGATAATTGAAGAAGTAGAAGAAGAAAAAAATTAAATAATTGTTTTATTTAATATTCTCCTGGCTTTATTTCCTGCCCTGTCAGATATAAATTAACTTTAAAGTAAAGAATAAAAAATTTTCGGACTTTAAAATGTTGATATTAACTAGTTAATGCAGATATTATCAGAATTTCGAACTTTAACTGTAACTTGTAATTATAATTAAGCCCTCTTCCCTTTTCTAATTTGCAAAACAAAATTTATATAAAATTTCAAACATCAAAAATGGCAAAAAAAAAAAGAAATTACAATTCCTGACAAACAAATATTTTGGGTATATATATATATAAGTATACCAGAGGGGGGGGTTTTAAGAAGATTTATTCATCAAAACCTCCTCTTTAAAATAATTATACAAATATGAAATCAATGGAAAAAAAAATTAATAAAAAAATAATTCAAAATAAAAATTGACTCTCTTAGACTTCCACCGCCCTATTACATCGATATCAGAATCTATCAGATTAAACAAATTTATTTATATTTACTAAAGTTAAATGGAAAAGGAATACGTTTGTAAAGTAAAACAAAATATTAAGTTTTAAAAAATTTTCGTTCGGCTAATTTTTACCGCAATCTCCGTCCAGAATATTAACGTTATATAAACAGAGTTACTATTTACTATCCTCTTCCCCCTGCCCCCTTCCGCAGATGATACCCATTTATTCAAATTTTTTTCTAGGATTTAGCTTAACTGAATTGTTCCTTTTTATTTGAGATAATTATTAATTGTCAATAATTGTTATTTTTTCTTCTATTTTAACTAAATCAAAAAGAAGAAAATTATAGTTGTCCTTTCTTATAAATATATAATTTTTCTTAAATATAATTAATAAAAAAGATTCTCAATGAAATCATATAGTGGCTGATAGAAGTGAAGCGGAAAACAGTTAAGAGATAATTATACTGACATGCTCTTCAAGCCTTAATGTAACACTAATTATTCACGAGTGGAGAGTACCCAGGTGGTTTTTGCCTCATGTAATCTACATTAAGTGGTTTCTGGCTTTGGAAGAGAGCGTTTCATGAGTGCTGCACCCCCCACCACCACCCACCCCACCTAAAATAGCAGTCCTTTATACCAACAGACATGAAACTAATTAAACCCCTACATTTCGTATCTCTACACTTAATAACTTAAGTCGTTGTGTATTAAGTCTTGTTTCATATAATAAGATCGTTAAAAAAATTTGCCGTTGAAGAAAAGTAAAACTATAATAGTATTTATGTATTTTTTGTTAAAAGATTTAAATTGTTTGGATAATTACTGTCATTTACAAGAAATAGACAAATTAATAAATTTTAAAAATTTTAAGAATAATTTTCAAATAGACGTAATTATACGATGATATTCCGTAATAGTGAAGTAATTAACGTGGAAATTATGTCAAAACTACGTCATGAAGCAGCTTGGGTTATTTACAAGGGTTTAATAGATATTGGAAAAAATTTGGTGCAGTAAAAATGAAAAATATCTTATAAAGTTGACAGTGGAGGCTGATTGGGAAAAAAACAAATGTGCGGCTTAGAATAAAAGTAAGAAAAAATAAAAAGAAAAGAGGCCCAAAATAGGCAAAATTTGAGAAAGAGAAAAATTTGATGGGTTGGGTTGTATGTTTTATATTTTTATGTTATATGCAAAAAAATTGAGTGTCTTTTTCATATCCTTCTTTATCCATTGAATTACAATGGTCTAGGACAAAATTTTTAGATGAAGAAAAAGGTTTTTTCTCAAAGTGATTTAATTTCCTCCTCCCTAAACTTCCCACTTATCAAAATTTTATTAAAATCTACTGACATTAGATAGTTCTTCGTCCTTGCTTTATTCCAGTGATTAGGGATCGGTAATGAAAATTACATACCCACCCGAGAAGAGAAGCAATTAGGCTTTTCATACAGCCTGACGCTTGCTAAAGTGAAGACTGACACAGGGGAAAAAAAAAAGAAGAAATGTCAATCTTAGCTCTGGTAACTCTTAGTTCCCACCCATTAGGTGTGAGTTCCTAAGTGAATTAATATTCCATTAATTAATTTTTTAAATAAAAAATGTGGATAAGATTGTTATTTTTATTATTGGCCAATTAATTCCATAAAAAGATTTTATATGCGCCTTTTCATGTTATCTAGTAATAGATAAATAGGAAAAAATATTCTTAAAAACCTGCTTGTTTAGAAGTATATAACTTGATTTTATATAATTTTTAAAGGAATAAAAACAGGAAAATATAGAATAGCATATGCCATCTATGGATAATGTTGAAAACTTATTCAAATGTATTGTGGTAGGTTTTGGTATCAATCCCGCTCTCAAGACAATTTTTCAGTTTGTATGAAATAATTAACTCACTTAAAAATGATAAATGATAGTGTGATCACCTTTGGTAATACATGTTTCTCAATTTAGTTCTTTGTCCGACATCCCCAGCATAAATCTCTTACTTTATATTATTTCCTAAATGATACCGGGATACTGGTTTAAGGGAATAGTTTTTGTAAAATTAATTGTGAGAGTTTACTTTCATTTATGGGAATTTAAGGAACAAGGGGGCCATATGCCCCAAATACCCCTAAATCTTCCTTCAATAAAAAAATAAAAATAGATTTTATAGAAAAAGTAATTAGATACTTTAAAGATAAATCATTTTGTAACCCTTTCTATACAAAAATTTTCAAATTGGCCAAATAAGTTTTCACTTATTTTTATTTGATTATTAAAAAGTATAATATTCTTTGCTTTTTAACTGATATTATAAATATTTTTAATTTTTTTATTTTTGTAAATTTTAATTGAATAAGCCTCCTCTGGTGATTGTAATTTTTTGACTAAGTCTTTCCCCGCCCATTAAAATTTTACTCACTCTGGTGAGGGCGGTTTCAAAAATATTTTAAAAAATCAATCAAATGAATATTATAAATGGAAATAAAAATATTTTGTTGTACATTTTTGAGGATTATAATAAGAAATCTACCATTTACTGCAGTTTTAAAAAAAAATCAGGATATTTTTCTCAGGCAGCAACATGACGTAATTCACGATAATGTCTCGTAGTATTGACGTAATATATGCCAATATCGCGTAGCAATGACGTAATTGATGTCAATAATACGTAGTGGACTTTAATTCATAATACATAATCATGCTGCTTCCTGAGTTTAGTGATTTGATAAAATGGACATGGGATATAATTTGAGTAAATGGGAATGATTTAGCGCCGTATCCAGAATATTTTTTCTGGGGTGGGGGTTTGGAGAGGGGTTATATAGATCAAATTTATAGCACTATGGATAAACATAATTAAATATAGCTCTACTAATTTTGACGAAGTTTTATTTAATATTAAATCATGTTATCGAATAATGAAAAAAATTATGAATATTTCTTTTTGAAATGGATCCCCGTGGTATTAAATCATTAGTAGCTCTAGTTTAAAATATTTTTTCTAACAGCGTTTGAAATTTTATTTATTTATTTATTTTTTTTTTTGAGATTTCGGGGGGGAGGGGTGTTGAACCCTCATAGTCCACCCTGGTTAGATGCCACCCTGCCTATTTTTAATGTCTAGTTTTTAAAGGAGGGAGGAGGTCTTTTAAACGCCCCTGTTTTTTTAAGTGGGTGTGTTTCTTTTATCACCCAGTTTTATTTTAATTTTCTTACAAAAGAATATAAAAGATTTAATTAAATTTTAAAACCCTGAAAAAATTCAAGGAAAGGGGAATATAATTTATAACATAATTAGATAATTAAATCTAATTTATTAAATAATTATAATAATTTCTATTTAAAATATTTGAACTTAAAAAAAGAAATCCCAAATTCTACAATAAAAAACATTAAATGATGAGTAGATTTGCACTTAATTAGATATAATTAAAGTTTAAGGTTTTTATAAATAAAGTTTATTGAGTAAGGTAATGAAAAAATGATTTGAATATATTGAAAAAAAAAAAAAATGTAATTATGAGATTAAATTATATATATAATAATGAAAAGAATATACAAATTAAAAAACTGAAATATAAAAAATCGAAAGACAAAAATAATTTTGAGTTAAGACGAAAATCAGTCTATAATGAATATATATGAGAAAAATCACAAAATAAATTTCATATATATATACATATAATATATATATATATATATATATGTTTTACAAAAAACATTTATTAAATTCGAGCAATTAAATAAAATAAAATTGAGATCGATGTGAAACAGGCGAGATCGTTTGGTAAATTTATAATTGGATAAAAATTGTATTACTTATGCTTGGATCTCTATGTGAATTTCTTTCTTGTTTATTAATCAAACAAGATATAAAATAAAAGGAAAATAATAACATATCACTTCATTTAAGGAATGTTGAGTTGAACTAGTATTTTTTTAAAATGTTTTACAGGGAGCATGCTTTAAACAATGAAAGGGGTGGGAGGGGAGGAGTTAAATGTATAATTCTTTTAATTCACCAAACGATAGATTAAATCTTAAAGTTGAATGGTACAATGTTTTCAATGAATGATTTTTTATACAATTTCTAAGTTTTTAAAGGGTTATACATACACATATTTTATAGTGTATACATAATTTTTTTTTTTTAATACAGACATTAATTTGGTCAAGAATATTAATTATTATTGAATAGGAAATAGGATGAGGTTGAAAAATTATTAAAATAATTTATTTTTTTTTTTTTTAAAGTAAATCTTTAAGAAAAAATACAAAAATTAAAAAAATGAGAATTACACAGAAATAAAGTAATTGCTACGTTTACGGAATACACCAAATATTTAATCCCGTTTTTGGCCACGCCTTTAGATATTTTATATATATATGTATATATATTTTTAGAAATATATATATATATAAATATATAATTTATGGTTGTTAACCATTGCTACAATTTTGAAGTGTATTTCAATCTACCTTGCCATCGAGTTCTATAAAAATTCTCTCTGGAATTTTAAGTAGAAAAGAGAAAGAGAGAAGAAGGATAGAACAGCAAACAAGATTTCAATTTAAAGAAAAATTTTTTTAGGGAGAATGAACTCCAAAAAAAAAATAATGTACATTAAATAATTTCTAATTGAAAAAATATCACGTATTATTAAGTCTGGCCACTGTTAGAGGCTGCAGTCTTTTTTTTTTTATAAGGCAGAATCATGAAAGAATACTTGGTGAATAGCATTTCAAAAAATGAATCAGCCTCTCAGTCACAACCTTATCATAAAAAATTATAAATATATATAGACATACACGATGGACATAATATGAATATTCGTACCATTTTTTTTTTTTTTTTTTTTTTTTTTTGTTTTTAAAAATAATCTGAAATTTTAATTATGGTAGGAATTTTATTATGTCCAAGAGTATATATAGATACATATCAAAATAACTTGAGGCCAAATTAAATAAAAAAATAAGATATCCCAGAGTATTTTCTTAAACATTATTTTCTAAAGAACAGAAGCGTAACTTGTTAATAAAGTGTTGGTAGGTCTAAAAAAAAAGATTAATTAATTCATTGTCCATTGCCAAAGATATGAACATAAATACAATTTCAAATTTAGAGTTTAATACGGAATTGCGTGCAAAGGCCTTTAGCCAAAGTAACCTATATTCCACAGTGATTTTAAATCATGATAATATTTCCAAATTATAGTATTACGAAATCGAGTCAATAATTAATCAGCGGGACAAATGGCAGATCTTAAAAAGTAATTGGCCCATCATAACAGCGAGTAATTCAATTCATGTCAAAATTTTTTAAGTAATACCACTTTAGGATTTTTTTTATAAAAAAAGGCCTTCATTTTACCAAAATAAGTGATAGTTACAGAGGTCATGTGACAATGAATAAGAGCATAAAAAAAACAAAAGGAATTATTAAAATCGTTCATATAGAAAATGGTGAAAATCATGATATGCTTTATTTTCGAATAATTATTGACTTATGCCCGTAATGTGATTCAAATTTATTATATTTCTTATATTCTTTGGAAACTAAAAATCATTTTTCATGATACACATATTGTTGTACCAAATTAGTATTTTAAATTTTTTATTGTTCATTTGATAAATTAAGTTTCCTTATAATTTAAATTAGTTAATTTATCAACTAAATTCCTCCTAAAATTTACAATTACTTGATTTTTTCACATCAGCGAACTGTGAAGAAAACAGCATGACAGATTGATAATCTCGAATCATAGTAAATTTTAAAAATTTATTTTTCAAAAATTGGTTGCTGTCCCGATATTTATGATTATATATATATTCCATATTTAATTTTAATAATAAATTGTCTAAAGTGAGATATTTAAGACGCTAGAGGAAAAGTTTATTTTTGTGTTTGTAAACATTAAAAGAAATTTGGTTGTAAAATTAAAATTAAAGTTAGATATAAAGCAAATTTGTTAAAATATTGAATGAATAAAACTTAAGCCTAATATGTATAAACTAGAAAAACTGCATAATACCTTTCTTTTGTTTTAACCTAGAATAATTATGTAATAAATTTTATTTATTCGACACAATGATTTTTGGAAATATTTAATATAACTAATAAATTAACTTTGACGAAATATTCTTTGCACGATGGTATATATAAAATAATAATTAATTAAAAAAAGTAAATTTAAAATGTTACGCCTCTGTTAAGGAACATACCTCAAGAAACATAACAAGGACATTTAGAGTTTTTAGAAAGATATTTTATGTTGTCCAAATACGTCATAAACTAATATTAAATTTCATTGTTAATTAATATTGATATATTAATTTTTATAAAGATAAAATTTTTCACTTTTTCAAGGGAATAAATTTGAAGGAATATTTAAAAATTTGGAATATTAATTTTAATTTTAATAAAATATTTGCCTATTCTTTGGACAACAAATCTTAAAAATTTAAGCTCTAAATTACATATCATCAAAACATCAACTAAACATAAATTTTTGTATCTTTTTTATTAAATTGACCATGAAATAATCAAGTTTTTTAATATATTTTTTGTAGGTAATTTTAAACATGACATATAGTTATCATTGAAATGGGAAATATATAATTTATAGAGCTGTGACTAGAATTTTTTATAAACACAAAATATACTTTTAAAAAAATGTAAACAGTTTGGGTTTTTAGAATTTTACAAAAAATATCTTCTCTAAAACATATTTTAATAATTAGAAATAGAAAAAGAAAATTTAACTGGTCTGAAATTTTAAAAAAATGTAGAAAACTCATGTAAATGGGAAAAGTGAATAATGAAGACAATATAAAAAACCATTGAATACACATAGTTAAAATTATGATTTTAAAATATTTTAAATATAACTTTTTAATATATTTTGTGGGTAAAATTCCAGTTTTAATGTTGGAAAAAATTAAATATCCAACTAATTAATATCCTTTGTCTCTGTCCCCCTCCTTTTCCTATAAACAACATCTCGGTCTCGAGGATGCTTATCTACATTAGCCTTTTGGAATATCTATTACTTTCATCTTCAACAATGTTACCATTGAACTATTGGAAAAGAGAAGAAACGATATCATATTCTTAACATTATAAAAGAAAATGAAAGCGATATTAGTGTTCAAGGGCTTGATTTGGCGTCTCGATTTAATGTAGAGGTTGAAGGAATGAGATGTCAGATTAAATAAATTGCAAATCTCAAATTCGTTATTTAATATAACATCTTCAGGCCTTATGGTAGTGTGAAATATTAAGTAAAAATTCAGTTTAATAGTTAGCATGAGTTTCTTCCTTTCAATAAAAAACTCATACTAACGCCTCGAAATTTGCAATTTAATCTGACGTCAAATATATTCCGTCACTTTCTTCATCTATATTAAGGTATGACATCAATTAAAAAGTCTATAAGCTAATAAGCATCCCCAAAACTTCAAGATGTGCTAGCTATTGTTTTTTTTTTTACTATTTTCATAGTACTAAGAGGGACCGCTCCAACTTAAGTTCAAAAATTATAATCTTTTTTATATTTTCAACCTTAAATTAAGGGTTTGTGTTAGTTATGGCTTGACATTAAAAAAATATACTTACCCGGGCCCTTTTGAAATGGAATATACTCCTTAAAATAAATAATAAGACAGATAGCAGATGATGTACAAACAAAAACAAATGCAAGAGATATTGTGTGAATTGGCATTTATTTTATTTATAATCTCTCTTTGCACAAGATTTTCTTCTATTGTAAAGTCTTGTAATGGCAGTACAGTATTACATCGATATAAGATGGATATTTTTCATATTTTGGTGTTTTTGTATTCATGGTGCGTCTTTAATCGATGTAATACGGTATTTAAGAACATGCCTAATTCATGTGTAAGGCAGATGCCCCGACAATCAAAGTGAGCACCGATTCTATGAGAATATAATACAAATAAAAAAGAAATAAAATATATGATTTATTATTTGACCATAAAATAAAAATTTTTTTATATCACCTTTATTTCTAAAATTCATTTTTGAATCTGACTTATATACAGTCAGATCTCGAAAAAAAAAGGCTGCTCTTTTAGGAGATGATGGAGAATTGCTTGAGGCAAATTTGTTAAATAGACAATATTCGTCTGTCTTTGTAGGTCCAGGAGATGGTGAAGTGGTTGGTGAGAGGTGTCCTAGTGATAGTCAGATGGAAGATTTAGTTAATTTAGAGTCAGATGTATTAAGGGATTGAAATTGGGAAAGGCCTTGGGTGAAGATGAAATTAATAATGACCTCTTGAAATTTGTAGGAGAAAGTATTTCAAAATTTTTGTGTTTTCTATTTTATATATCATAGGCAACATGGATTTAGAGCGGGTTATTCTTGTAATTCTCAATTAGGCAGGATGCTTTAGATAAAAATCAGCGTGTAGATGCGATTTTTTTAGACTTTGCTAAAGCTTTCGATAAAGTCAGTCATAAAATTCTTTTAGGAAAATTATGCTCTTTAGGTTTGTCTGTTAA
>JAAAKE020037226.1:0-26891 GCA_010014785.2 Anisolabis maritima
ATTATAGAAAAGAAAAACAACTTTTTTCAAATTGAAATTCTATTTAAACTTCCTAATTAATTAAATATCCCATTTTTTATGGAATTTTTCAAAGGATTTTCCGATATTTATTCGTTTATATTTTTTTAAAGAGGGAGATGAGTCGGATTTAGAGGATTTCGGAACCTTGCGCAACGCCAGTATTCATATTCCAGCATTTCCGGGAATTGGTTACCTCTGAGAAAAAATCTTTTTGAGGATAAATTTGTATCTCCCAGGAATTAGAAACTTTCCTGGAAGCTCCTATTTAATCTTATTTTCTCTTCATACTATTATACTATATTATATAGGGTAGGCTTTGCCAAAGATAGTAATTTTTTATGAAGCAATATCGATTGGGTATTCATGCCTTTCTATAGGGCACTCACTTCTTCAATAAGTCGACTCTCATTATGCTCATATGATGTTTCTAAAGCCTTTAGTTTTTTTTTTTTTTTTTTTTTTTTTTTTTGATAATTAACAGTAATTCATCATGATCAAACAGAAAAAAAATCTAAATAATATCATACTGAAATTTTTTTTTAGTTATTCTCAAAAGTGAAAAAAAGTCTGTCTGTCTAACATTATAGATTTGGCCATTAGTTTCTTAAAATTCTTCGAATGTCTACAAAAAAGTAGATAATGTTTATTTTTAAAATTCGTCTTAAATTTATTTTTATTTCAATATGATTTTAAATTCTCCAATGTTTTTTTTTTTTTTTTTTAAATTTCAAAATTTTCCTTGGGCTTGAGTTTATATATTTATTTTCATTTCTCGCACCCTGTCAAGAGGGGTCGGCAAACTGAAGTTTTGCCCCGCTCATACTAGGAAACCATTAAATATTTTTTATATTATTTTTTCTTGATGTATCATTTGCCGTTGACTTTACAGACTTTTGTTTGTTTGTATTTTGTAAACTCTCTTTTTCATAAAAAGGCTTTTGTTGAAAAGGGACCTCTAAATAAATGAAGATATGATGAATTAACATTTCCCAAATGTTAAAATGACCTAATTTATTTATTTACCTCTCCTAGCCTTTGTTTTTTGCAATTTCCATCAAACCCTTTTTGGTACTTTTATACTGAGAGCCAGTTCGGATTTCATTGATTTTTCTCTTTGTTTTTGTTTTGATTTTGTGTCAATTTAAAATTCAAATATGTCAATCAAATTTTTAATTTTTAGTATTGATTCCAAGCCCTTTAAATTTATCTTTTTACTTTCTTTTTATCTATATATATATAAAAAATATATATCGCAAAAAATTCGATATCGAGATTTGAAGTCCCCTGAGTCTAAAAAAATGAGTCTCGGAAAATGGTCTTTCTGTAAACAAGACTTCCCAAATACGAAAAGACGTACGAGGCTGAAATCTACTAATATTAAATAAGCTAAGCTCTATATATATATATATATATTCTCGAAAACGGCTCAAATTTAGATGAAATTTAGTACATTTTGGGTGCGAGAAATCCAGGCCTCTATCTTTGGAAAAATTCATTCAACTGCTCTACTGATTAGAATGAAATTTTCAGCCTCTTTCAGATGCGAGGAATATGCTGTTTCATCTTTGAGAAAATATATTTAGGGTGTTTCTGTTCGGTGGAGTTCTAACTTTATGTCTAATTGCAAAGGTCCTAGCTCTGAATGCTTTCTTTTATTGACTCTCTTTGTCCATTAAAAAAAAAAAAAAAGCTCGGAGTCAAGAAAGTTTCATATTTAAACTAGTAACTACATAACTTTAATTTATCGATTATTTTAAATATAAAATTTCTAATTTTATATAATTCAATAGATATCAGTTGGCACGCTTTTTGCAAAAATTGTTTATATTTCTGGATATTTTGAAAAAATGTTTATAACGGTTACTTAAAATTTAATTTAAAAGAACTTCTATATAGATAGATTTTCTGAAATATTACTATAAAACATAAACAAAAAACTAAAAAATTACAAGAGTAAATTATCTCATATAAAAGGGTCGAATTAGTCAAAAATAAAAAAATGTTTATAAACTTTTCGATCTCCGAGGCGTTTATTCTCTCATCACAAGTCCAAGCTAAAAAAATATACATACATTATAGCCATAATTCAATATACAAAAATTTTTAACTTTATTATTTTGCTAAATACAAAAGAATGACTCGGATATTAACCTCTATGCTTATAAATTTGATTTTAAAAAGATTTTCTCATATTTATATTATCGTTAAAGCATAGATATTGTTCATTTTAATATGAACTTTATGAAAAAAAATTAATAATTAAAATAATTTTTGTACATTCAATTATAGCTGTAATATATATGTATTTTTAGTATGGACTTAGGATGAAATAATAAATTTGTCTCGAAACGTCTACGAGATGAAAAAGTATATAAAGGCTTTTAATTTTGGCTGAACCCTGAGATATTCTTCTTCACATACACAATCGTTACGTCGTACAAGGGTAAAGTACTATTTAGGGCCTTTACATACTAAAACCCGAATATATATTTTTAATTATGTAATTAATAGACCAAATTTTAAAAATATATATAAGGAAATAAAAAAAAAAACAACTAGTTACATCATTGGAGGTTGCTGCTCTCCACACTAATGGATCCGAAATTCATCATATATTAATGTTTAAAAATTGATTATTGTTTGAAAGAGAAAAGAATTCCACTCCCCATTTGTAATTAATTTTGTCGAGAGACGTTTCGAATCCAATCTTATGATTATATTGGCTGAAATTCCCCCTTTCTTCCCTCTCTCAATCAAACAAGAAATGAATTAAATCGAAATGAGAAATTATTATTATACTTACTTTAATAATAAATCTTTCTCTGAAGGGGGAAGGAACATTTCTTAATCAGTCAGACATTTCCAGACTTCTAATTATTTGAAATCAAAAAATTCATATATAATGGATTGAAATTATTTTTTATTGCTGCTTTGCTTGCTGGAAGGTAGACAAGAAAAATGACCAATTCTTATGAGCCCTTCTAGAGCAGTGGTCTCCAAAGGGGGTACTTCAAAAAAGTTTTATATAAATTTGATAAAAAATTAAATAATTAAAGAATAACAAATATTACATTCTTGATCAATGATGGGTATTAAAACCAAATATCGAAATAAATCAAACTAAGAACCAGACGTTCGTATCGCAGATTCAGAAACCATCCAACCAGAATTTCCAGGCCTACTCTTTGCTCACGTTAAATATTGGAATAAATATGCATAATAAAAATAATGTGTAATAGCTTGTTTAATTATTACATGAAGACAGGCTCATTTCCTCTTTATAATACTTATCACAATAGATTTATGCTCAATCATTTGGGGAGACGTGATTTTTATTTTTTCTTCCTTATGGATGGATACGTCATCAAAAAAGTTTCCAGACCATTAAAAACCAACATTTCTGGAGCAATTAATTGAAAATTACATTAGTAAGTTGGTTATTTGATTTGTCTACTTTCCAACAATTAAACACGAACTTATTTCTATAACCCATGGTATATTTTAAAGCAAAAAAAAAAAAAAAATTAAACAAATAATAATGATCACTTTTATTAATATTTTAAAGAGTGAAGATTTGGGGACAGGAAAAATTTTAGTACTTTGGGATTGAACCTTTTTTGTTATAGAATTTTTTAGCTCTAGAAAGTTGAAATCGCCTTTTTAAATTGTTATATTGCATCATATTTCATTTACTCATTACACAAGATCTTGTATTTTTTAATTGTCCTGAGGAAGCGACCGAAACATCGATAATTAATCTAAATTAAATTTTTTATTTATTTTTTCTTTTGACTATATCCGAATATTTCACTCTATTTATTTACTATTAAAAAACTTTTTTTACTTTTGAATTTGAATTTGATTTGATGTGTGATTTCAAAATTTGTAGTGACCTATTTATAAAATTCTGATTAGAAATATAATAACATTATAATTGGTCTTGTTTCTTTTATCTAAACATATTTTCTTCTTGATATCTTTGTTTTTATTCATATTTAATTTATTTTATTTCCTGAGGGCCTTAGCCTTCCAAGTATATATAACAAGTACAACAAAACAAAAACAATACAATAAAAAGATTAACATAATAAAAATAACATGATATAAATTTTAGAGTATGATTTTGATTTTTATGAGAAAATTTATATTATTGAGAGAGTTTGATTATATTTTATTTAATAAGCCAATAATATGTAATATAATAATTTATTTATGTTTGTTTCAGGTATGTATCACATCTCATCTTGTTTGTAAAGTATCCACAAAAAAAAGCCAAGGTAAAAAAAATTTGTTTAAAAATGTTTAGTAGATCTCCTTTTATTATTTTAATGAGCAAGTGGCGCATTATCTTATTACCATGGCCATGACTTTCTAGATAGGAACAGAAATTTTTTTTAGAATAGAGTGTAAAAAAACAGGACTTTTGTGAATGAGATTATAGTCGAGTTATTCTTAGAGACGAGGTGGGATGATAGGCGGAGCCAGCCTTATCTAATGGTTTCAGGGGGAATGTCAAGCGCGGTATAATCTCTCCTTGTGGTTGGGTGAAAATATTTTGTGAGACTCTTAGTGGGGAAACTTTTTGCTTTGAATGTTTAAGTGTTAAGATTCCAAAACTCGACTCTAGTGCTCAACGAATTGTGAAAATTTAAGAACATAGTGTTAAATTACCCAAATTCAAAATTACATTTTTAGGCGAACAAATAACCAAAACAAAATAAATTATTTCAGTTTTTTTTTTTTTTTTTTTTTTTCAAGAAAGCAAGTCGGGGAGGAAGAGGAAAGGGAGTCGGTTCAAATCCTGTTTTCGTTCTCTTTTGTTATGCTAATCAGAATAATCGAATAGAAATGGGTTCATATCCAGGACTATTTTTTTCCCTTAACAATGTCCTCCTTCTCTTTTTTTTAGCTCTCGTTTCATTTTTTTTTCATGATTTTACATTTTCAATTTATTGTAAAATTTGTTTAAATTATTTTTGCATATTTTTTTATATTTATTATTTTTATCTAATGTCACTAATTGTCACTAATTGTCGGCTCTTTTCGTCTTTTCTTTACTATTCACACGTCAGCTAGACTTTGTTATCTAATTAGATCAGGCATTTCCGGTTGATTAATTTTGAACCAAAATATGTAGGGAATTGTAATTGTAATAATTAATTGTAATTTAAAAACAAATTGAAAAAAATAATCGAAAATTTCTTAATATAAATTCCGTTTAATTAGGTGTTATTTAAGTGTTTTGTGCGCGGGTTTTCCAATTCTAGAATTTTTTAACTCAGGACATTAATAGAAGAATTAATCTTAATCGACTTTATATTTTTATTTTTGGATTAATTCTTAGTTAACACGATCAAATCTTAATTTTTAAAAAATGCAACTCTTTAGCTCATTTTCCCAAAAGCGCTCTGTTTTGTTCTTCTGTATGTACGATTCTCCTTAATTTAATTATTTAAAAAATGTCTTCAAATCCCATGAGGGGGTCCCCTAGTAGTTTATTTGTCATTTTAGATATAACTTCTTCCTTTTGGTAAAAATAATTGAATTTTACTAATACAAATAATAAAATAAAATAATACTAACCCAATTCCTATGAAGAAATATGACGACCAATTTTGTGGGCTCATACCAATTTATTTTTTATTTTATTTTTTAATAATTTTATTTAGTATTTATGTACATGTGAGTTTATAAAACAAATTTTTTATTAATATTTATATAAAGACACAGCACAAACACACACACACACACACACACACATATATATATATATATATATATATATATAAAATAAATTAACCCTTGACATTTATATTATTTTAATCACAAAATTATGCAATACATTTTATTTTATGAATATTTTATTATTTATATCGAGTTATGTGATTGATCCAAAATCTAATTATTAATTTAATCAATAAATTGTAAAATGGTTCATTCTAACCAACCCTGTCATAATAATGAGCCTTTTTTAAAATTATAGTATACATTTTTCCAATTTAAGATGGGAATTTATTAATCGAGATATTTATTATTTGTGGGATAAATTCATTAATTCTTTCAAAACCTTCTAAAATACATTTTAGTTGAGGTCAAATACATGTTTTGAATATTCTCATTATTTTCAGTCTAATTAAAAAAAAAAAAATTATGAAATTCATTTTGATCGAATTAAAATTAAATTCTAATTGAAAATGCAATAAATCTATTTAAAAAAAAAAAAAAAAAAGTCGATATAGATAGCCATCCATCCCTCCGTTGAATTTTGATTGTATTTGGTTAAATACTTTAAAATTTTAATTAAAAAATTAATCGACAAAAATATCTTTCAAATTGAATTGTTAAGCTATTTATTACTATTATTTTGCGTAGGTTTTTCCACCTACTAACTAAAAATTGACTCGTATTGTTTGAATTTTAACGCAATTTTTTAGTTCTTTCATTCCTTTTGTAGCCTAGAATTCCTCAGCCTGCCATTATGGTCGACTGGACGAAAGCTGCATGCTAAAAAACATATAAGATACATTTACTTTCAACAGGCCTAAAGTTTAAGTTTCTGAATGACATAAATATCGCCATTTCTAAAACATTTTAATATTTATTAAAAATATTTTTTTTCTAAAAAATATATATGGAAAATAAATTTCATATACACTGACGGTTATTCTTTTTTGGGATTCCCGTGTGAAAAACAAAAACAATTATTCTTGTTATCGACATTTTGTACTCCTCTCACGCACTTCTTCAAGCCTAACTACTAGTTAATTTTTACAGTTATTCAATAAATTTATTTTAATAACATTGTTAAAATAAATTTATTATTGTAATTTTAATTTTTCTCATTTTTTTTTTTAATTTTTTTAATTAGTTCGATATTTGGAAAAAATAAATTTTACAAAGGAAGGTGAGATATGAAATCAAAATAACTTCAAAAGAGATGGACATAATTATTTTTGAGTATCGATCCATAAACGGCTTGTAATTTTTTCCAATTTTCGAAGCCCATGTATTTTTGAATCTCGTAATTAGGATATATTCGATAGCATACCCGCGCCTGGGCAACTACCCGTTTGTACGCTGGGTAGGGACCTCTGGGCTTACCCCCGTCCGTCCAGGACTTTATTTCAAATCTACCAATATATTGTTCGTCCAGAAGTGTCTTGATTAATATAAATTTAAAATCAGTTTAAATGAATGTTATTTACACTCCTTCTTAAAAATCTGTAATCTGTTAATAGCAGTAAAAAATATTTAAATAGATCTACAACATTTATCAAAAAATATCTTGAATTAATATTTTTTTTTAATTGATTGTAATTTTAATCTCTGATAGTATTTTTTCTATTATCGAATGTTTATTTGCCGTCTCCACGTGTATGTATTTTTAATATATATTTAAATTCCTATATATATATATATATATATATATTGATAAATGTCATTGCACTCGTTCACATGGCCGTGGCTCGTTGACGTGCTTACTAGAAAAGTGCCCTCCACTTGCAGTCCCTCCTTCCCCCCCCCAAGGCGGTCGAATGGAGGGGAGGGAATTCGTCTCTTATGTAATTCCTATCCTGGCAAGGTTATGCCGCAGCCGCTCCAGTGCATTGCGATGCTTGGCAACGTCGCTTGCCATGTTGCCACTTCTCCACGCTCATTCGCTTTTTTTCCTATTCTCCCATACAACTTCTGAGTACAGGGCGTCAGAAAACACTATGTGTAATGGGAGAAAAAAAAACAAAGTTTTTTTTTTAAATTTAAAGGGATAGAATAGTGAATGGAATAAGGGATATCCGGTTCTTCATTTATGTCTCTCTTTCTATTTTATATATTTCATTATTTTCAAATTTAAAGTATGTAATATTAAAATTTTTTGTATATATTCATATAATCTTTATTAAATAAAGGCCCAAAAAAATTGTCTGCTATTTTTTTATTAAATAATAGACGAGATTATTAAAAATTATCTTAAAAAAATAACAATTAATGATAGTTTTTGAAAAATGATTTAATATTATTATTATTATAAATTAGTATGTTTTATCTACTAAGTAGTTTGTAGTTCAAAAGATCGGGGCGGCTTTTCTTCTATTTCTGAAAATTTAATTTAAAGGCTCCCCATGCTTGGTATAGGCCAAGATAGAATTATTTTTATTATTGATTATTATTATGAGCAAATATATGGATGCTAGGTCCTTTTGATAGAATTTTTGAAGATTCTCTGCTATATAAATATTTTACCGAAATGAAGTTTTTTTAAGGTCTTTTCTTGCATCTGAGGCCATTTAGACTCCTTCCCCATTTATTAATTGGTTGCCAATAATAAAATCGAATTTTGCAAACAAATGAAACTAGAAATTTTTTTGAAATCTTAAGAAATATTTTCAGTGAAGGAACAATGATTCATCAGTTAGTTGAATCAGTTGAAAAAATTTAAATTTTTCTAGTATTCCAGCACGTACATTTATAATGTAGATAAAATATCAGTTACAATTTGTTATTATTATCTTTATAATTATATATTTTTTTTAAATTTTAGTAAGTTTTAAATTGAAGTAAAATGTAGAGGGATGTATTATGACGGGAATATTATAAATTAGGAAATAGAATTTAGAAGGATCTCTACGGCATTTCCACTATTTACGATATGTATATGACCTTTCATTTTAAAAAGGTTCCCTACCCCTGGTATAGTTTTTATTTATTTTCTTTAATTTTTAAGTCCTTGGTGAGGGTTAATCTCAAACTCTTAAGAAATTTTCTATGACTGGCCTTTATAAAAAAAATGTTTCTAATTCGAAAATGTTTTTTTATTTTAGTATTTCGCCAACTAGAACGAAATGTGCCAACTTTTTAGGCGATCTGGTGAAAGGCTCCGCCCATCATCCCTTTGGCTACGCCCATCTTAATTAGTATCATCCTTCCTCAAAAAATAAATTTAAAATTAAAGGCTTTAGTGCTTTTTTATTCTTTTTACAAGACATGTAGGTCTATTTTTTATGCACCTTTCTTAAGAGAAATTTATTCATAACAATCGGTACCCAACTGAACTAAATAAATTTTCATCTAAGTGTCTGGGATCCGAACCCACTTCCCTTAGCAATGCCAATACCTTTAACTTCTCACTTCACATAGTTGGAGTATTACTTTTATATTTATGTTTATCCTAATCATACTAGCCTATAAAAATTAAATAACCACCAGTAATTTTACGGCCATGAATTCATATTAATAATTAATATATTTATCAAGAGAACAAGCCTCAGGGGCCTCCTATCGCCAATCTTAATGTAAATTATTCAGTTTTATTTTTCGTTATTAAACATAAAATATTTTAATCATAATAAACTCGGTAAAAAACATTTCAAACAGCTCCCCCTTTTTAACGAGTCATTTAGTGTTTTTTCGGACCATTTTCTTTAATAATACAATTAATTGTACAAATTTTGTTAAAAAAAAAGTTGCCAATCCAATTTCTTCAGCACCAATTTATAATTATCCCGAAGCGCCAGAGAGACGATTTATCCAGTCTTCACTGGTTTAAACTTGTCTATTGATGATGAAATAAATAAATCCTTTGTTTGAATTTATAAAATGTAACGAGATGATTTGAAATAAAATACAAAACCTTTTTCGGAATTTTTTATTCTTCCAAAAAAATTTATAAAATATCTAGATCGGGTGTAGTACCATATGAGACGATATTTTCGACAACCTGTCCGCGGTTCTACGCTCAAAGAACCCCCCGGATAGGGAGTCCATTTTGTATAAATAAAAAACCGGGTCTAATTAAAAAATATTTATTTATATTTAGGATTTTTTTTTGGGACATTAATAATACAATATAATAATTATGATTAATCAATCACAAAAATAATTCTACCAACTTTGATAAAGAAGCTGTCAATTCAATTTCTCTAGCATATAGCCTTGTGTAACCGAATCTCATAAAAACTTGAAAAAAGCGTTTTATGGAATATTGTGTTATATACTTGTGTGTGTGTGTATGTGAACAAGATTTATCAAAAACGAAAAAACGAGACTGAAATTTTATATTTAACCTAAATACCCATGTCGCATACACTTCGAAGCTTTTAAATAAAATCGACCAACGGGTATTACTATTTTACTAATGTACTTTTTTAATTTTTCTCGATTTTCCCAAAATTCGCTCAAACGATTTTGATTAAAATTCATATCCCAATTATTTATTAGATGATCTTTGAAATGTATTAACCCTTATCCCTCCCATCCCAGTTTGTGGCCCACTTTACTTTACTTTTCAGTTGCTCAGGTAAACGGCGGGAGTAACCGCTGTTTCTTAAACTTTTACTCTAACGAAATTGGTATTAAATTTGCGACCTAGGAGATCTGACGCAAAAAATCTGGTGTGATAGATTAGGTAAGAGAAAGTTGTGGGATGTGCGTTTTTACACCAGTTTTTTTTTCTTATTTTTTATTTTATTTCACTATTTTTTGTTACACGTCCAATTAATTTAATTTAATTTAATTTAATTTATTAACGAAGAAAATTTTTATAGAATTCAAAGTTTATTATTCAATTAGATCCAAGTTTTTTTTTTTCGCCATTCACATTTTTAAGGGAGAGATTATTGTCTGGACTTAAATGTTTGTTTTCAATACGATTTTTTTTTATTCATTTATAATTTCATTTTAAACGTAGAGCTTCATCTCTCATCTCAGTTCACCTTGAATTTGACGTTTGGCTGACCTTGTCTGCTTTTTTTGTCACTCCCCCACTTGTTTTTCTTCAATTCATTTTTCTCAGACCAGTTATATTGTGATATTAAATAAAAATTGAAAACTATTTTTCTTTGGCGACTACAAAACCGAACAAAGACTCATCTTGAACTTATTTTGTTGAACATTTGGTAAAAAAAAAATAGCATATATTTATATCATTTTATCTCTTTTATGATATCAAAGAGAAAGTGTCTATTTTCAACAGGGAAACGTATGGTAAAAAACAAATTCAGATATTTAAATTTATTTTTTCCACATATATATATCGGAATACCATTTGGCTAATTATAACATGTGAATTAAAATTTCAGAATTTGTTCTTTATTTGTCCACAGACTGACAAACCGACATAATGTTAAAAATAATCGATTCGTATTATAAAAAATTTAATTTAAACTTATCTATAATAATCTTGAAAAGTCAAAATTAATGATTACAATACTTCCTTTCACTTAAGAGAGATGGTCGATAAAAAGAATATAATAAATAATCTATAACTTGCATATTTTTTGGATTTCGAAAGAATTTGAAAAATTGAGAGTTTATTAAAAATAAAAATTAAAAATTTCAAAAAGAATTAGAGAATTATAAAGATTTTACAATTGAAAATTTATGAAGACTACTAAATATAAATTATCTGAAAAGGGCTTTTAGAATTGACTCACAAAGGAACATCATTTGTTGAGATTTGGGAAGAAAATTTTTTTGAAAGATTCTAAAGACCAAAAGAATAAAAGTCTAGGTTTTCTGTTGAAATACATTTTTTTTAAAATCCAAAAGTCCAGCAACAATTTCCCATTTGGATTGTATATAATTTATTAAACTGAAAATTAACTTTTAGCCAGGTTCTGGTGCAAGTGGATAGGCGGAAAGGCTGGAAATCCTGGGTTCGACCCCCGGAGAGTCTACGCCCTTTTAATTTCAAATAAAAAGTTCACAATTTGAAAATTAACGGAATTATTTTGAAAATGACTACCACATATGTATTCGGAAATATATAAAAAAAAAGTTCACAAAAAGCAAACACAGAAATAATAATAAAATTTTAATATATACAGGGTTGGCAAAATGTATTGTTACATAGGAAAACCACTATAAATAAAAAATACAAAAAAAAAAAAATTAAAATATAATTAATTTAAAAAATTAATAAATTTACTCTCGGATTGATTAAACTAAACATTTTCTTAAATAAATAAATAAATAAAAAAATATAGATATAATTCCATAGTATTTTTACATATATTATTTGAATAGTGTTTATTTTTATTTATTAAATAATCAATTTCTTTTATAAATTTTTTACATTCAAATCCTTTTAGGCCCTCCGAGCCAATAAAACCTCGAAATTGGGAAACAAATTACAATTCATTGACTGATGATGGGACATTAAACTTAGTTTGAAATGTCTCTGTAATCGGACAAGTATTGACTGCTCCTGCCCTTATTCCTGATAATAAAAAGCAATGACACATAATAATACCATATTTAGGCTCTCTCTCTCTTCTCTTAAGAGAATATTTCATATAAGGATTAAAAATAAAATCTTTTTTATATATAATTATTTAAGAGCAGCCTTGTCCTTTGGTGCAGAGGTAGATGTCTCGTCTCATGTCCCAAAGGTCAGTGGTTCGCTTCCCGTTCTGAGATAAAAATTTTTATGAATATATTGGCTACTAATATGAATCGACTACCCACGCAAAAAATCTGGTGTGACAGCATATCACACAATTTAAGGTAATGACAGTTGTGTGATCATCCCCAGTCACACCAGATCTTTTTAACATCCTGTCTTTGGTCCGTTGCCGTTACTCTCTCTCCTCATCCCTTACTATCTCTTTGTTTCTTTTCTGTTATTTTCCGTCTTCTGCAATGTTGCCAAATAGTTTTTTTATTTACTTTTTTTTGTGTGTCTGTACATTCATGAATAAAAGCAAAAAAAATTATTATTTGTTTTAACTTTTATGATTCATCACATTAAAATATGCTTAGTTCATTTATAATATTATCCCCTCTTCGTCCTTGTCCAGATTATTAATTTATTCTTATACTCTCAACAAAGAGATTTGTTCTCTAAAGACCTTTTTTTTTTACGTTTTTTTTTCGGCATCTGAGACTATTCAGACTGCGTTTATATTTATTTAAATCAATTGATAGCAAAAATAATTTTAAAAAATTTTATCAAGACGGGAAGTGAACTTCTGACCCTTGAAATTGAAGTATTATTATTATTACATAAATATTTAAAAAATTTAAATAAGAATATATTTATATATGTATTAAATTGAATCTTTATTTAATCACTAATTAAATATTACTTAATTTAATAAAATGTTTCCTAGAATTAATTAATCACTTTTATGGACTCAGGGGAGTGTAAAATGTAAAGATCAAATTATTTATTTAAATTTCTTTGTTTTATATTTATTATTGAAATTTTTTTAAGTCTTTTCGTCATCTGAGAATTTAATCTAGGCATATTTATTTATACCAATTGGTATCAAATTGGTTTAAATAAATTTTCATCGAACTGTCTGGGATCCGAACCCACACCCCTTGACTTTTAAAGTTATCAATATTGATAGTCAGTATCTTTAATCTCTCGGCCACAGGGGGTGGAATTTTTAAAAATTAGAAAGTACTGGTTTGACTGAGCATAAATAGAAATACTGATGTTATGTAAATCGGAAATCTTAAAATAATTGTAGCTGGAGGGGGTGGTAAATTGGCACCAATTTGCCTTTGATAATCTAAATTTCCAATTCAATCCCTAAAGATAAAAATAGAGTTCCAAGTTACGGAGATGATATTCCTTAAAAAAATATAATTTTTAGTTCCAACTCTTCACTTAGTATTATTTATTTATGGTTGTTTTTGTTTTTCATCACTCAGTCAATGGAATCATGATTTCGACATTTTTTTCAGGTTATTAATCTTTTTAATTATGCATACTTCTAACGTCATTTCCTTCAACTTATTATGATTTCAAATTTAAATTACTTACATTGAATTCTTAAATTAAAGACTGACCGCTGTGACTGACTATTTAATTTAATTTCCTTACCACTCCACTACTTAATTTTTAATGCTACCTTTCAGGACTTAATTTCATTTATTTACATAAATTATTCATATTTTGAAGACTTGGTCACAAGTCTTGTTAATAAACGTTTTAAAGAATTGGTATCTTTTAAATACTCTTATAGTATTCAAAAATATTTTGGACACTTAAAATGTAAAAAATTTTGAAATTATAGTATTCTAATTTATATATATATTTGAAATTAATTCTTAATCCTTTTAATAAAAATATATTTCAATATTCATATAAAATTGTCTGGGAAATGAAAAAAGACTATTATTTATGAAGTGCAGCAGAAATTAAGAGCCCCGCCCCATAAAGCAAAACGAACGAATTGTTGTGAGTGCCTTGAAAAATGTTCACTAGGCTCCTCCTATCTTGTCTGCGCATGCGCGAATGCGAGAGGGAGAATCTCTATCCTTTTCTCCTCTTATCCTCCACATGCAATGCCTATTGTCAAAATTACTACACGAACCCAGCAAGAAAAAAAAAATCTTTTCACTATTTACTTAATAAATAATAAATAAAAAAGAAAAATTCCAGGGTAGGAACTTCAATCATGTTATTTAGTAAATTTCCCTAAACCATGCCTGGTCTACAGGAGCTCTCGTGTAATTAATTGAAAAACTTGAGGCCATTAGGATTGTCTAACTTACAACAAACAAAAACTATCGAATTTATCCACCCCATGGTAAACAACATTTTCCGAAGAGCTCCTCCTAGCGATATTCTTTCTCTCATAGTGGCTGTTCGCAAATAGAGCATTTTTTTAAAAAATATTCGTGCGATTCAACTAGAGGCTTCATTTTTACTTAACATTTAGTTTAAGCCTTTAAATTAAAAAAAAAAATATATATATTTTTTTAAATTTTATTTATCATGTTATTATATTACATTTTATTGTATCTTATATGAAAATTTTTTAGAATTTATTATTATTTACTTTCTTCTCTCCTTTATGGTTCAAGTAGTGATGAAATTATCCTGCTCAAGACTGAAAGACAACGCCGAAATTGTTGATAATTCTTCAAAAATTAATAAATAGAAACTTATAACATAATATAATGCTTAAACCAAGTTAAAAACAACTCTTCCTGGATCTAACCATTTTCCGAGTAGCCTGCCTCATTTTAGAAGTGCCATTCTTTTCCTCGGATATAAGATCATAGGAAACATAAAGTTACCACTTACATCGCAACAGCCCTTATTGTCTTTTTTTGCATAAATTTTACTTGACTTCTTCTGGACTGTGCTGTTTCCAGTTTAATCCATATTATATATCCGAATGGAGAAAACTGAGTTTTTGAGAACACTTCCTTTAGATTCTTGAAAAACAAGTCTACATCCTCTTTGTTACATCCACTGATTCTGTTAAGACTTGTTCCCTTGGGCTGGCGCAGTTTGATGGTAGGATTTATTTTGAGGAACAAATAAACCTAATCTCTTCCCGGAACTTACGAGTGTTTAATTTTTTGAAGCAAATTCATAGGCCTTAGCTTTGTTTGTGTAATATCATAAAAAAGCTTTGAAAGTTTTATGAAGTGATTTGCAAGTTCTGTTTTTAATTCCTTACTAAAAACAGGTTTCCTTCTCAATGGTTGCGTAACATTTTTTTCCTTTACGCCTGATTTCATTAGATCTCGTAAGGTTGATTTGGGGATAAAAATTCTCGCCCGGCTTTTCTTATACTAGAACAATTTTCAAAGGCTTCAATTCATTTTGCTAATTCTTCTCTCCAAGTTTTTCTTTCATAAGTTCTTCCCAGCTAGAATTGTAAAAAAGAACCGTGAATAAAATAAAATACACGTTCCATTTCATGAGGGTGATATCGCGCATCTGAGGACATGATTTTTACTCCAAAGCAAAGCATTGCGCGATAATGCCCCGCAGTAAACCTCAAGTTAATTTCATTCTCAATAACCAAACGAGTTTACTATTTTCACGTATGATGTATACTAATTTGTTCTTTATATTCTACATTTCTCACCATAAAAATGGGAAGTTACATGTTGTGTTTACAACTATCACTTCTAGAACAGGATTAAAAAATAATACCTTGCAGTCACTGTTCTCTCTATGACAGTTTTTTCTCCAAATGACTTGAAAGATGGCGTCTATGTTCTCACCCCTAGAATGCTAAAAGCTAAAAGCTTGCACCATTGAGAGATCTTTATATGAAAGCGATTGCACGATTTTACCCATTGCGCAATATTCCCCCACTTTTTGTTTTATTTTTAATTTGGAATCTCCCACTCATTAATATTATAATCTTTATGTTATATTATTAATATTGTATTTTTATCTAGTGTGAGGATTATTTTCCCGACAAATAAAGTATATCAAATTCCAAATCTTTCTAGGTTCAATTTGATCCACTATCTATCATTTTTTTGTTGATTGTTATCCTAAATAATTCCCTGGATACTTAGTCTTTTGTTAGATTTGTTGTTCTTCTTTCGGACCTTTGTATCCTTGAATTTCTTTTACATTATGAATTGAATTTTTCTGTTATGCATACATAAGAGTTCGCTTGTTTCTTTAATGAACTTTTTTTTTGTGAGGGTTGTCTCGTGATTTATAAATAGGCGTTGCTGTTGTAATTTATTTTGTTCAAGCATAATATATGGTATAAAATACAGATGATGAAAATTCTTTATAAATATTAATTATTCCAATTAAAAATCAATTTCTTAAATATTTATAAAAAAAGAATTCTTTTTATTAGAATACAATTTGTTTTAAATTGCAAATCATCAAAAATGATTAGCAAAAATGCAAAGAGAGGGTTTTTTTATATTATTCTTTTTTTATTTAAAATATTTTCCATTTGATATATTCAAGTTTTAGAAATGGAATTTTGTTTTGAATCCCAGGCTGGCTGGCTGGCTGAGAGCTGTACTAACTTGATCTCAACGAGAGAGAAAGAGAGAGAGAGAGCAGGGAGGCGGATGCACTGTTGCCAGGTTTCGTTTGCGGCGTTGCCAGGTGTTCCCTGTGAGCCCGACCCACATTCAAAGCCTGCTGGCCATCAATCTTGCTCTGTGGGGGAGGAGGCCCAGGGCGGGGCTTCAAAGAGATCTGGCAACGTTGCACAGAAAATTGGAGCTCCTCTCCTGTTTCCTCTCTCTCTTTCTCTCTCATGTTGCTGCTGCTCTTGGCGACCAAACACGCTCTGTTCTATATATGTATAAATGGAGAGAGAGGGATGATCTGCAATCAAAAACATGCACAGCCACAACCTGTATTTTCGATATATTCATATTTAAATTTCAAACAAAAATAAATACAATAATTAAACAAGTTATATACCTGTTTTGTTTAAAAAATTTTCTTAATGGCAAAAGAATGAATTTGAGAGAATAAAATGCCCTAAATGTATGTGAATTTAAATGTTAAAAATTTAGAGATACTCAAGTAAATTATTTAATATTTCCTTAGAAAAAATTGGCCTTTTTCAAAATATTTTAGATTTGGGGTACAAATTAGGAGATGAACTTGGAAAAAGTCATCTCTCTCTGAAGAGGTATAAACTAGGAGTATTTCGCTAAGATTGTAAATATCCTAATTTTCCCAAGGTATAGGCCTAATTATTTTGCTATATATTTTATGGTTCAAAAATTTGTGCCAGGCAATGTGATTTTCCTATAATCCAATACCGGCTAAGTAGAGCAACATCAACTTTAAAGATGCCCTGTTCCTTGGTGCAGAGGTAGATGTCTCGCCTCCTACACCAAAGGTCAATGGTTTTCTTCCCGCCCTGAGCGACACAAATTTATTTATATTATATTGGCTACCGATTAGTATAAATATTTAAGAAATGGCCTCAGATGCCGAAAAAAATTCCAAAAAAAAAGTTTTTTAAAAATATGGGCTTAATTTTATTAAAGTTAATTGTTGAGACGATACTTTAATATTTCAAGTTTGAACTTCAATGAAGTTCCACTAAGGCTGGGTCAAAAGTTAACGGTCATGAATTAAGTTAATATATTCGATTCCAATCGTGTTTAGAATAGCACACAAACATATATATACATACAAATTAGATCTTCTATATCTCTTTTATGTTTATGCGTTGAAATTTCAATTTCGAAATAATCGTCCTTTTCTATACTAGTAGACAACTATCCTTTGGATGTTATATAAAACTAAAAATCAATAAATTTTGAATGTAATACAATCAAGAGCCGTGGGATTGAAAATAATTATTGATTATTTAAGCATCAGCAATTATAGAAGAAGAATAGTCTGATTATTGGATGCCATATTTATGAAACACTTGGCCAAAATCTTTTGCAAGATGATAATGGTGATTTCTTAATGGAGAAAAATTATCAATGTGGTAATAGCCAGTGGCGGATTTATACAAGTATAGTAAGTAAGTTATTTCTTGGGGGGTCATTGTCCTTCATTCTCTAATAAGTGTCTTTGAGGTAGGAATATTAATGAATAAATAATACTCATTATTTGTATTATTAAGACATATGAAAAAACTTCCGTCCATTTTGGGCAATCGGCCAAAAATACCAGTTACAAATTTAAGAATAATTTGAAAATCTAGCTTAATTTTGACCGTGGGAATTTCGAATATAAACTTGAAAATGATTGTCTCTTAATATTAAGTGATTAGGAGTTGAGGCAGGTATATAAAAAATTTTTCGGCTGGGCTTAAAATCTGATCTCAGGGAGGAGCACCCGGTAAAATGAACAATTTTTTTGGGAGGTGAGTCCGGACCTCGTCGGCTGGCTGGTATGTTCAAAAAATAAGTGATTTTATTTAATATTTTTTACTTAATATAAGTACTCATTTAAAACAGGTCATTAGATTCAGAATCATTCATACAAATGAATAAGAGCAAAAACATAAATTAATTTAATGAATTTTTTTTTTCATTCTTTTTTTTTAAGTAATGCCTTAAGATGCCATATTAATTAATATTTTATTTAATTAAATATTGAATACATTAAAATCTTAAGAAAAAAAAACTCGTTTAAAACTTTATTTTTTTTTTTTTTTTGATTCCCGTACTTAAATATTATTCAGTTAAATTTTTTATTACATTTTTTTTTAAATTTTATGATAATTCTTGCAAAGAATATTTATCATTTCTTTTTTTTCTCACATCATAGAGATTTCTTTTTTTTTTTTCCACTTGAGTTTTGGACTGACTCTTGAAAAATTCAATTTTTAATAAATTTTCTCTTTTATTATTTAATAAATAATTATATTGAGAATTTTAAAACATTATTTACTTTCCATTTATTGTGTGAGGAAGTAGCGAAGTGGCAAATTTTTCTCTTTATCTTACCTACCGTTTATTAAGTATGAAGATGTCGCATCCCAAATTAATGAAAATAAAAGGGGATAAGTTTTTTTATTAATAGGTGATTATTGCTAATTATTATATTATCGGCACTATATATGAATTGTGGTTTGGAAGTACTTATTTTGAGGAACTCATAAAGGCTACTATTTATACTACTAATATGAATATTCATGACTGCATTTAGTGAGGTAAAGCGTAGGCTGCCAAGTAAAAGTCTCTCTAGTCCCTTGAAAAAACGAGACGTATCGGATAAAATTTATTTATCCTCTTCCTTTGAAGTTTCTTAATATTTCTATATTTTTGAATATTACTATATTTTCGATTGATGATTATATATCACTCTATCCACCTTCAACAATACATAGTCATGAAAATATTAAGTCTGCACTCAACTCTCTCTCATCAGAAATTTCAAAAGAAGATGGATAAATAAAATTTATCCGAAACGTCTCATCTTTTAAGCAACTAGAGACTTTTATTTGGCTGCCTGCGCCTAATTCCTCTTCACTTTATACTAATATAATAATAATGTTTCCATATTTTATTGAAATTAAAGACCATAATCCATCCTTTTACATTCTAATTTTTATTCAGGTGAGTATTCCAATTCTTACCTCAAAAATAATAATAAATATAATAAATAAGTTTTTACTTTATTTTCATTTTAAAAATCTAATAATTAATTATAGGCTCCATCAGGGTCCATCCTTTGCTGGAAGTAGCTAACGTCTCAAAAGGTATGCTGGATTTTCTGTCCTTAGGCATTAAAATTAGGAGAGAGAGATGGTGGCTGAATATTTTATATGAAGGCAGCCAAATGAAAGACCGCGAAATTTTAAAAATCTCGCTTTTAATATATAACAAATTAACTTCCAGTCTTCCTCTGCACTTACAAAATTATCCTGAAGAAAACCTCGGCAATTTTTTTATATATTAAAAGCAAGATTTTTTTTAAATTTGTCTGCCTTTTACCGCCTTTAATGTTTATTTAGAGAAGGGATCTAGACAATATTTATTTTATATTTCTTTTGGAAGTTAATTTGTCAAAGGAGAAGTATTTATTAAAATAATTTAAGAAAATAAAAAATTATGTTTATAAATTGATTTTTAGGATATTTGGTCACCCTATATAGGGGATTTTTCTTAGGTGTAATTTAGTTTGATCTTTTTATAATTTTTGTTTGTTTTTTTTTTTCAATATTTTTTCGATTTTTTCCATGTTTATTTCTTTTTTTTTTTTTTTTTTGTAATTTACAAAACTTTCAGTCTCTCGACAGAGTGGTTTTAAAATTTTTGTTAAATAATTTTGAAGTGTCTTACCTATTAATAAAATACAAATCCCTTTTTATTTCTAATTACGGCACTTTATTATTTTGAAAAGGATTGGAACAAAATTATCCGCCGTTTCTTATAATCAATAAAGTAATCAGATAAAAGAGTGGGAAAAAAACAAAATGAAGAGAAAAATTGCAATTATAAACCTTCTTTAATAATTCCAAATTAGTCCGCATTTTTTTTTTTTAATATTGAGGATGTATTGAATTTTAAAAAGAAATAAATTTGAAATTACATTTATTTCATTTGCTTTGCGATTTGAAATTGAAAACTTCCGAATAAATAATCCACATCTTCGTTCCCCATAAGATGGCCTCTGAAACCCTTAAGGGAATTGAAGGCAATTTTTGCACATCCTGTTTAAATATAATTCGAGTGAACGAACGCAGTTAGTATTTATCGCTTACTCTCCAAGTCTCACATTAAGTACTTTCCCAAGATAAATATGTGCATGATGGATAAACACATTTGAGATAGCGAATATAAATTTAGAAAAGCAATTTTATACAGAGACGTTCCGTCTGTTTATTTACTTCAGGTATGCAACGGCTTCGTTTCATTTTTTTAAACCTTAGAGAATAATTATTTATTAAATAAAATTAATAAGGTTTTTTTTTTAATTTATTGGTGATCAATAATACGTATATCTACTATCCACCTGAAAAGTAATTGAATAAC
This sequence comes from Anisolabis maritima, assembly GCA_010014785.2. NCBI lineage: Eukaryota > Metazoa > Arthropoda > Insecta > Dermaptera > Anisolabididae > Anisolabis > Anisolabis maritima. The sequence continues at coordinate 21,205 of JAAAKE020037226.1, forward strand.
TATCTTTAGTTTTGTCTTAATGGATAATAAGATGACCTACAATGAATCCAAAAATAAAATAATTATTACGCCATAATAGATAGGACATTATGAAATTTGAGGTTTTGAATTGCATATAAGTATTCAAATGATCTATTAAGACGAAAGAAAAGATACGCTTGTCCAAATACTTTTGAGATGGATGTGTATATATTCAATGTACCGAGTAAACTCCGAAACCCCTTGACGGTTTTTTTATAAAGTTGTTCAATGCATAGAATACTTTTTCTGTGGAGGTTTGATTAATTAATACTTTCTTTTTTGATGGCTGTTGATGTTTAAGTGAAGAAAGTAGTAAGATGTAAGCAACAAGGGATGAAATAAAAAATTATTTTTTTTTTCGTCCATTGGTTGTTTACATCCTGCCTATTTCACTTCCTTTTTAGAATGGGACATATTTGAATAAACTTAGGTTAACTCAGGAATCAATCGCCGGATTTTTTCACTCAATAGAGGAAGGGTTCTCACCTTGTGGATACAGGGAAGCGAAGCCAAACTATCAGTACGCGACAAACAAACAAAAAATATATTATGTATAATTTTTTCAAAAATTTTTTTAGCTATATTTTATTTTTTTGCCTAAAATTTACCGGTACATGATACCAGAAAGGTTGGGAAATACAGGTATGGAGCATACGCCGACAAACTGCGGCTCTTTGCCAGCATTTTAAATTAATTTATATTATATTGGTAACCAATTAATATAAATAAATAAGGACGAAGCCTAAATGACATCAGAATCCGAAAGACTTTTAAAAAATTAATAAATATAAGTAATTTCAAATATATAATTTTAGTTTACATTATATTACTTTTTAATGTGCCCATTTATTAATGAATAATGATAATAATAATAAATCTCAATTCAATTTTATGTTGAAATTGCATCTCAATATATGAGTTTTCCAAAAATGGTTCTCTAATTACTGCACAATCTTGTGCAGTATTAGTTAAGAGAATTTTTCAGAGCAGGTTAGATTAGGGTTCTTTTTTGAACTTTTTAACTTGAAAAGGAATAATTCCAGAACCAGTTGATGGTTTTTTTTTTTCATAGCAACCAGTTTCATATATAGCCAGTCATTTCTTCAATATAATATAGTCAGTCTTCATATGTTATCAATTTATATTTTTATTAGGAGTGGAATGAGGAAAAATAATATTATTCCAATTTAAATAACATTTTATTTGAACACTTGATTATTATATACAATAGGAATGTAAATATTTTGTGTACCTCTCTTAAATCATGACTTGGAATTAACCTTATCTTTTGTTTTATATATAACCTAGTAGCAATAACCGAAATGTAAATTGAGTGTAGTAAATTACTTATTTTTTATATCTATTAATTTGCGCTTTGTTATGATTCTGTGAATCTCATCTTGAGCAAGGATTGCTTGCTCAGCAGATAAACTCTTCAACTGAGCTGCCACATATTTTCCAAAACAGTCAAATTGATTTTCCACCTCTGAAGTATCACTGAGATTATCTTTTATATCTTTGGAAAATCTAGTTCTTTTGGTTGTAGTCTGCTCTTCAGGATGTTCATATGAAGTTTGTTCTCCTAAAAATTTATATGAAATTTGTTCCCCAGGAAATTCATATGAAGGTTTTACTTCAGGAAGATCATATGAAGATTGTGTAGAAGGGAGATTATATGAGGAATGTGTAGCAGGAAGCTCTGTTGAAGTCTCATCTGCAGGAAGTTCAAATGAAGATACATAGGAATTCATAGAATGATCTGGAGATGGGGTTTGACAGAAAACCTCTTCAGGCTCTTCTTTAAATGCAGTTATTGTATTAGATGAATTGTCCTGAAAAATAATAAATTCATATCATTAATTACATATTCTAAAACAAAATATCCATTAAAAGAGGAATTTGGTAAAGTGTGAATTATCTTTTTATTTTAATTGCAAGTATATATTATGTTAATAGTGTTATTCTCTATTTAATATGAGGGGTATTTTATAAGTAAGGTCCATTTTAAAAATAAAAATAAACAATAGTATATATTTTTCCTACATACCACATAGTTTCCTTGTTTATTTAAGTACTTGTCATAGTTCATACCTTACAACCAAACTTTGAATACCTTTTTCAAAGAAGTTTATCGCCTGTTCCGACATAATGGGCCTCAGCTGGGTTCGTCATAAACGTTTCCACATTCTTGAACTATCTGACCCATTTCCGTACTTTACTTTACTGTTTTAGGAACATACACCAAACAAATCTGATTATGACAAGTTTTTTAGAGTCAAAAAACTTATAACTGACGTAGCTCACAATCAGCGGGTGATTCAATAATCTTGAACCTTTCAATATAGCACAGTGAAGTGTGCAATTTAGGTACAGATCCTCGACTGATGTGTAGTTTTTCGCAAGGGATGCCGGGAGGCGGCGCGCTTTCTCATTGCGGTGCGCGGGAATTTCTAGAATGTAAACACAAATGGACCTTACTTTAAAAATAGCCCTCGTATAATTTCAATATCATCATGGGGGCGGAGGGATGACAGTCCTCTTAACCTGAGTACCCTCTGGGCAATGCTGATGCTATAGTAACAATCAAAGATGCTAGTAACACTATCTCTGATGCACAAAACTGGCAACCCTGCAACTGTCCGTCCTGCACCTCCGCTTAAAGCCCAGTACTGAAATTATGTATTAAATAGAGTATAATCATTTCATTTGGGTAAGTTACCTCTGTATTAGACTGTGTAGTCACAGCTTGGTTATTTTCTGATAAAAATGTTAGTTGGTTATAGGCGAACCACACTTTCTCATCATTAGTTCCATTCTGCATTTTCTTTTCTTCTCTTCGGAATTGTGCCTTGAGAGATTTAATTTTTTTAGTAATCTCATCTTCAGAGGTATTGAGTTGAACTGCGATAGAACGCACCGCATCGACTTTTTTAATTTTATCTCGGTATTCTGTGCAATTAATGTCCCAAAGAGCTGGTTCTGCATGTAACAAGTCTATTAACAATAGAATTTTGTCTCGTTCCCACCACGTGTTTAGGTAATCTGGAATGGAATAAGATTTCGAGTATTAAAAAATACAAACACTGATCAGCTTTTTAATATTATAAAATTTAAGTGAACAGAATAGGTGCAGGCAACCCTCCCTAGCTTCGAATAAAATTTATCCATCTTCAATCAGTGCTGGTAATTATTGAAAATTGGCATATGTGGATATAAAATCATGACGCAATAAATTAAATGAAGTGAAAATTAAAATATTCTAACTATATTTAGAAACAATGCGAACATTAAATGTCTTTTTTCTGGAATTTCATTTGATTCGCATAACGACATAACACCTATTGACTACATTAACCAACACTTTTAATATTATTTCAGCCTTTGCATACATTTATGAAGATATACAACAAAGGATAATTTATGTACACAACTAAAGACTCAACTCTCTCCCATAAGAAAATGAAAATTGATATATTATTAGAATAAATTCAGTCTCCTGAGGTTTCCATCCATGCTGCCTTCTGCTCGTCATCAGATCTTCCTCTTTCCCAAATCTATGTGGATGATGGTGTGCACACAAATCGCCAAACCTAGCCCTTGCTCGATATCTCTGGCGTTACGTTTGTTGACTGTTGACCCGAATATGGGGCATCATTAACATCTTTTCCTTCGCGGAAGCGTTTGAACTAGTCGTAAATACGCTCCAACATTGCATGAGTTTCCGTCACGGGGAAGGAATATTACTGGACGGGCAGAAGCCGATCCCCTATTTATAAGTAAATATTTTGGCTTTTAAGAGTCGGCTTATACTCAGGTATATACGGTAGCAGAAGAAAGAAAAAGAAAAATATGATAAATTTTTTCTTTGAAAATTTATTTACTGGCTTTCTTTCAACGTTGGTTTGAAAATATTACATAACTCATTTTTTATTAAATAAATTTTTACAAATTATTATACCCTACATAAATATGCAGTGAACTTTATTTTTTTTACGTAGCCGTAGTGAGTTGCAACGGCAACAGAGACCTCCTAGCAAAAATTAGACGATACTTTTGCTTATGTGGACTACTTAACCCGACAGGGGCTTTTCGGACTATTAAAGTTCAATGAGATTGAAGAGGAATAATATTCTCTAGTTATTAGTAGAAAAACTTAAATCAATTTATATAATAGGAGTGTTTGCTATAAAAAAGGGAGGTCCTCTTTTAAGGATACTCACCATATCTTACAACTCTCCTGTCACTCTCTCTATCTAAATCTTTTGCAAATTTCTCAATTTTATCCCGATTGTTTTTAATGTCATAAATAGTGGCACGTCCAACACCATAAAACGAAGCTAAATCGCTAAACTTTTCTCCCTTGTCAAGTTTCTTAATTATTTCTGCCTTTTCAATGACAGTCAATGTCTTATGTTTTCTTTTTTCACTTTTTTCGTTTTGTGACATTAAATAGTGACCTCAATAATTACTCCGAATATAACGTGTCTGCGACTAACAAATATCGACTGACAGTCTCTCTCTCTCTGCCACATCGACAAAACGGAGGCGTAGTGTCGGATTACCGGAAAAGCCGGATGCAAGTGTCGGACTACAGAGCAGGCGCGGTCCTGCGGGAGGGAGAGCGGGGGTTTGAAGCCCCGCCCTCAGAGTCATTATATCACATATCTTCGACTTTAGCATGTTAATAAAATATCAAGATTTTCTAAATTATTTTAATTAAAATCAAATCACCTCCCTCCCCCCCCCCTCCTATCTAAAATATTTAAACAAAATAAACACAAATTCTGAATGTAAAAAATTTTTGAGTTAATTGAAAAAAGTACATATAAAATTGGATGATGACTGAAAAAGGTATAAATAGGTTTGTTTCTTCTTCAAAGGTCTTCATGGTTCTGGTTATCTCCCCCCCCCCCTCCAAAAAAAACAATACCTTTTTAAATTAGAGTAAAAGTCGTCTAAGAACTTCAAATGTAGTAGATGCATATTCTCCTATTATTAAAAAAAAAATTAGTAATTATTTTCACTGATTGTTGGCTATATTCGAATAGCGTTCGGATAGAATGAAAATGATTTCCAGTACTGAAATAGATCAACGGTTTGGAAATTTAATGGGAGTATATAACCCAGTTTGTTGTGACTGATCAATATTAATTCTGCCAAAATGTTCGTTTGAAACAACGACATATTTTCTTCTGAATGTTTATGGAATAATTCAATAAACATGGTAATCCAAGAAATTTATTCTTATAATAAATCCTTATATTTATTTGTTTAATATGAATCAAATATGAAAGCAAGAGCTATGGCGCAACCAAGGGGGTCCAAAAAGGGGGTGGTGGTTTAAATAATCTTATTCATTCCCTTCTTATACCTTATTTTGTTATCAACTCCGAATTTTCCCAACATTAAAAGACAAAAATGTCAAAATTTTGTTTCACTTTTTGACATCTCTCATATACAATATATATCTACCTTATTTTTCCAAAAAGATCGAAATTTTTCAAATTGGGAATTCCCCCTCCTCTCCTTCAGTCTCGTTCCTTGAGATTTTTGCAAATAATAACAAAATTTTTTTTAGAAAAAGAGGCATAATTATTAAAATATTAAAATAAATTGAGGTGGGCTTAAGAAAAAGAAGCTGGTTTTTTTTTTTAACAATATCTCCT
>JAAAKE020037337.1:0-15105 GCA_010014785.2 Anisolabis maritima
CAATTGGATACCAATTGATTTAAATTAATATTCCTGGATTAAATGTATCGTGAAAATATATTCTGTATCGTTTAAAGTCTATATGGCCTCAGATACCGAAAAGACTTAAAAAAAAAAAAAAGGACTAGAAATTTTTAATCGACAAGTGATTTAAGTCAATAAAAAAGCTACATATATACACATAAGTATATTAAGATTATTTTTATTTTTAATCTTGAAATGTAATAATATTTTAAATAAAAAATTTTTCATGATCTCTTTACATTTATATATAATAGCCCGGGGAAGTAAAAATCCGATGAAAATCATAGAAAGCATAATTATCACAAAATTAAAGTGATGTAGAGGATATATATATATATATATATAACGAACCTAATAGCTTCTATTTTTTGCTTGAATTTTTTCTTCATACTATATACACCTATAATTCTCTTTTAAGTCGTTATTATTTAAAAAGGGATTCAGATTATTTTTTGCCAGAAAGCGTTAAAAGCATAATAAAGAATTTAACAAAATAATTATCGAAACCTAATCAATGGAACTTAAAAAAAAAAGAGACTCAAGTTTATTATTAATTATTTGAATCTCCTCCGGGACCGAGAGGATTTTTTAAAATTTTATTAGGCACAAAGCTTGGCCATCATGCCTTGATACATTTTGTTACAATATATATAATATAGTTTAACAAAATTATATAATAATAAAAAGAATAATATAATTAAATAAACCGGGAGGTTATTGTCAATATTGATAATCTTAAAAGCCAAGGGGTGTGGGTTCGGGTCCCAGCCAATTCGATGAGAATTTATTTAAATAAAATGCATACTTGGTGTAAATAAATATGCCTGGATAATTTCTATCGTTAATAAAAATATTGTATATCATTTCATTTAAAAGCCCAAGAGGGATTAAATAAAATTTCAAAGTTTTTTTGTTTATTATTTTTTTTTTTTTTTTTAGAATAAATCGTTCCCACACAATGGATTGTTATGAAAATTGGTCCAGGACTGAAGACAAACGCCTTAAATATTATCACCAAGTTTTTGATCCAGCAGATGCCTAGAAAATTGTGCGCGATAAATTTTAGAGTCTTTTTTTTTGCCGACCCCCTCAGACAGATTCGCTTTAAATTTTAATACCTTCTTAGACTCCTTAGACTCCTAGGGCTCTAAATTTCTTAAGTTTCATCCTTTTCCGATAAGTGATTTAAGCCAAAATAAAAGCTACATACATACGAACATAATTATTTTTTTTTTTTGTATTTTTGGAGCCTTGGTGACCTAAAAAATAAAAATATTTTTAAACATTCATAATACTTTCATCTTACTATCTTAATATATTAAATCGTAACTTTCTCAATAAATATTAGCTTTAGCCTGCATATGCCTCTACAAATTTTTTAAACCTTTCATTTGGAACAATTTTGTTTGCGCCCAATGTTTTATATTATGGGCCAACAATTTTTTTTTTCTAATTTTATATACTATATTAGATTTTATTACTAGCTGAATTTAATATTTTTTAAAATAAACTTTCTAAATTTTCTTTATATAAACGCAAATTTAAAAGCTTTTTAAAGATTTCTTTTGTTCTTTCGAAACTTTGAACTCTGATTAAAAGCCAAAATTAAGATGGCGATAGAGTAGAGAAACAACGGAGTGCGGAGGGTGATATATAATAACGCTGAGAAGTGAAAGTTATTTTATGCAAAAGAAAGCCGGACTTTTATTTGGGTTTCAGCCCTATCTCTGCCGAGCCTGAAGTCTCCAAGCCAAGTCCCTATTTGGCTTACAATAGCTATGTCATTCTTCTTTGAATAGATTTGTGAAAAGGCCAGGATGGAAATAGATAAACGATTAGTTAGCCGGGAGAAGGAGTTAGAGATATATATTGTATATATAGGAAATAAAGTAAATTTACCTATCGATGCTTCTTCGGCTGATCGGTCAACGAATAGCAGTTCGCATTACAAATATATTCGAACAATAAACTTGGACAAGCGACACCTTACACAAACAGGACAAATACACAAAGAAGCGATACTCTATTTACAGAACTCTGACGATATCGATAATCGGGTAGTATATTTTTGCTGGAGCATCAAGCCCAGGGTGTCGAACCCGAGATCTCCAGTCTCTCCCGGGCGGGGTGCTTATTTTACATCAGACATGGCAATCTTCCTAGTTTGGGGACCAAATGATCATTCAGTCTCCGAACCAAAATAAATTAATATTAATAAGTTGCTGCTACTTCCTATTTCACTTAGTTATAATATAATATAATGCATTGATATTAAGTTTCACATTCACATATCAATTTAATGTGAAGATTGGCCTCCGGGACTATCAATATTATACTATAAAAGGTTGCATATCGACCCGGAGGATATCGTTAGCGACGGTTAAAAGAGATGGGAAACTTCGTTGCCTATTTTTTATGATCACAATACTTTTCTCTTGCTATTATATAATTTTTGTAAGGGCATTGTATTGTTCTTTCCAAGACGGTTCTGATTAAAAGTATTTATTATATTTTTAGCGAGTGACAGGCAAAAGAGGAGGCGGGGGGGATCTTTTACAGATAAGATTAATGGAAAAAGCGTTAGTAGGGAAGGGAAGTCAGGGCAAAGAGCCAGTGATTAAATGCGACTTCACATGATGATGTGTCGATAAATGGCGGCGACCTCCACGGCAGAAATACATGAAAGCCCCTCAGCTAATCACAAGGAGGACGAGGAGGGTTACGACCCCGACGATGAGGAAGAGGTAATCCGTCATAGAAAAGTAGGTCACCTGGCAGCGGGATTAGGGGTCGGCAACGTCTCCTTTCTTGCCTAACAAAATTAATGTAAAGCAAAATTTCGAAAAAGAAAGTGTAGCCAAAATATAAGCTAAATTACAAATTCTAAAAAGATAAAATTTTTAATAGAAACTTAGACTAAAATGAGTATGTAACAATCGGCCATTTACTGATTTTAGTTTTATTTTTTTCGATTTTCTAAAAATTCCCTTCGTTGTGTCTGTCATCCCCGGCCGTAGTTCGTATCTGCAAAGTCAGTTTTTCATTTTTTCAATTAATTCTCCAGGAGAGATTCAATCCCTAGAAAGGGGGCTGAATTGATCATTGCCGAAAGCCACCCCCGGAAAATTCGTTCAGTAGTTTTGGAGTCTATGCGTTACCAGACTTTTTCTTTTATATAATAATATTTATTATATATTATTTTAAATTTTGAATATTACTCACACTAATAATTTTTTGACGTGTTAGTCTAATAAATTTAAATTAAAAAATGCAGCACTTTTTATGATGTTTTTAATTTATCAAAAAAGCGAAATCAAAAGGTTTTAACCACAACTATGTATTGTAATTGTTAAAAAATATTGTAAAAGTTTAGTTAATTTCGAATCTAGAGGTCAAAGTGGGGTAGAGGAAAAAAAAAAAAGGTTCGTATCTTAAGTCGTTAAGTAAGCTGAGAGCCCTTTGTAATTATATCATGCAAAGGTTGAGTAGAACCCAGCGTTTCTCAATGATAGCTGTCAAAGCGAGAAAAAAGGTTGAGAAACGCTGGTATGTCTTTTGCAGACAGGAATGAAAGAATCTGCTCTATGAGATGGTCAAAATTATTCGATTATGCTTTAAAAAAATAAAAAAATGAAAGGACGTCAAAAAAATGGAGAGAAATTGTTTGTTTGTTTTTTTTTTTTTTTATCGCTCCATTCCATGATCGACCAACACGATATCGTACTTCCAACTTTTTGAAACTTGACAAATCTAATAGGACTTGTCAATAAAAAACACCATCTGATCGTTCCTTTGCAAAAATTTAAACTAATATTTTCTATTTTGCCCGAGATTTAGAAAGAAACGATCAAATGACGATGTCGTTGACGAATCCGTTGTTAAATCAGTGACCAATGGCCGGTCCTTGGCTTTTCCAACACAAGTCTTGTCAGGGGCAAAAAATTTTCATATTTGTTATTTCGATTAAGATTTAAAAAATTTAATCCTCCAATTTTTAATATTCAAGGAAAATCAAAAAAAATCTTCTATCTCTGGATCCACTCATCGGGGAAGAATAAAACTTTACAAATTTCAAGTGAATTGATTCTCAAGGCCAGGTGAAAAAAGACCCCCAATATTTATTAACCATGCATCCCCTAGACCAAATCTTTTGAAATTTAGTGATAATATTATAATAAAGGCGTGAACAAACCAAAGAGTATAAGATAATAATCCTTTGTCATCACATTACTTAATCTCTTTGACCATTTGATTAAGAGAAGGAAAAGTTTTGTAACTTCATTTCCTTTTTTTTTTATTTTTTATTATTATCAAGAACATATTTGTAGTTTCGATATTTTTAATATATTATATATATAAAGCCAAAAGCCTCCCCTCCTTAGGTTGCCTCGAATTGGCAAAATCATGCTTTGTTCGTTTTATCAAAATAGTTTTCCCAGGGTGACGTTGTTAATGGGCTGAATTTTGAACAAAAGAGAACAAATTTTCACGGCTTGAGATATAAAGAGACGAATCGATTGATTGGGAATGAATGGATAGATAGATCCATAACGTAATATTTTATTATTAATTGATTTATTAAATAATTTAATAAAAATACATACGTGGCCTATATATTATGTTTTAAATGATAATTATTTAATGGGAATATGCAAATATGCTATCATCTCGCTAAAAATAAAAAAAATTACACCTCTCCTCTTCCGAGAGAATATTGATATCCATTTCCATTATAATTAGAGTTTCAAATTTTTGAGATTCTCATTTTACCAGATGTGAATATTTTATTACTAACTGCACAGTCCGACATCCGTGGACGCCATCCACTAGTTCAGAGGAAATGAAAGTCTGAATAGTGAAAATAGTGAGCAATTACTTACCAAGTAAAAGTGCTATTTTACAACGTTCTCAGTAAAAAAATTTCTATTTTTAAATTTGAAAAAATATAATTATAGATCTGCAGCTAGGAGAAATTAAATAATACAAATTATTTAATTTTTTAATTGCCGACGTTTCTAACACTAATCGTCTCCTTCTTAAGGACAATGAAATGCTAATTAAAGTTCGTGGTTCTTATTTTCTTAATAAATGAAAAAATATAATTTGTATCCCAAGTGAATGTAAGCGAAATGATACTCTGTGCTTCTCACATCGAATCTTTCCTAAGATTGAATCAAACAGCCTTCTGGAAAATTATCTAAGGATAATAGAGAATTTTCCAAGATGCTAGTGAAATAAAAATTTATTTCTGGCGGGGTTTTTATATGAAAGCTATTTTTCAGAACTATAGTGTAAATATAAATAAGCCCACACTGAAGATCGGGACGTAGGTTCCCCCTTGCTGCAGTGGGCGTTAGTTTTAGAATCCACAAGTATTAAGAAATTGTCATCAAGTCTACATGCAAATAAAAATTAATTCTGAATTTAAAAATGTCCATTAACGGGTTTTCCCCTTTTTACTCTTTTGAGCTTTCGCATTTATTATTATTATTTATTTGTTAGGGGTCGTTGAGCAACTTAAAAAATATTACAATACTTATCACTTGTCAAAAAGAATATTATATTGATTAAAGTCAATATTTAAAAAAATATTTACCTTATAAAAGCCCTTGCTTAATGATTTCATTATAAAAATAACAAAAAATGAGCAATAACTCTGTTTTTTTTTTGGCTTTTCCTTATCTGAGGCCATATAGATATTAATCTATTTTATATTTATTTATTTGTTGTTTAAAGTCTAAATGGCCTCAGATGCCGAAGTCTTAAACAAAAAGTAACAATACAATCTACAGTTATTTACCTCATCTAAATAAATAAATAGATAAATGTCTGTTAATTTATCTACCAATTTTTATGCTCCTCTTAAAAATAAAATTAGAAAAGAAAAATACAAAAAAGAAAAAAAAAAATAATAAAGAAGCTCGTCTTTTCCCCATACTCTTTATTAAGTATCAGGTAGAGCGACTGTCCGGCTCGCTTATTCCTCTTTCGTATGTATGATTTTTTTTATCCCGAGCCCAAAATATGTAAAATTATTTATAAAGAAGAAATAAACATTTTGTAGAATTTAATTAGAGTGAAAAAAATTAAAATATCAACAATGCCTCATTAAAATAATTTGTGGATGCATTTCATTTAACTCGTTTTTTGACTTGGGAGTAATCAGATAAATTTAAATGCAAATTTATTTTTTCTCTTTCATTTGTTTTCAGAGATATATTTTATTTTATTTTTTTTTTTTGGAATTTAGAAATTGATTAAATTAATCTTTTACTTTTGTTGTTGAAAAAAAAGAAGATGAGAAAAATAAAAAGGGACCTTAACCGATTTGATTTTTCGTCCCTGATTTAATTTAATTAAATTAGGCTTGTTCTTCTTTTTCGGTTTTCACAACTTTTCTAAACAGAATCGGCGAAAGAGAGCGACAAAGAACTATTGATTTTCTATTAGTGACGTCACACCCGAAGGTCACAGGATACTAATAAAATTAAATTCATCTAGATAATAATATCGCAACTAAAGAAAAGGAGATAATTATCTTTTGTTATCTAGATGAAAATTACTATAATCTAGATATTTAATAACAAATAAAATAAAATAATATTTATTTAGGGTCAATTCCAAATTTTGATTTATATATTTAATGGTGGATAGATAAAAAGAGATGAATGGATAAAGGAAGAATGAAAAAGATGAATGAGAGAGATGAGTCGATGATCGAGGGATCGATGGCGGTTGGAGAAGGAAGGGGTTGGAGATGGGATTGGGAGAGGCTGGCTGGATGCGTTGGCAGCCATGCCAGCCAACCAGCCACCAACGAACCAGATCAGGGTTTATTGAACGACTCGCCGGATGCTGGAGAGACCTCTCTCTCGCTCTCTTCTCGTTTCGCTAATGGATTTTTATTCTATTCCGCAAATATATACGAAAAGCAAATAAACCAATTAAAAGTTTGTTATTGTTTCATTAAGAGAGATTAAAACAACAACAAAAAAAATTATGAAAGGAGTTAAAAATGTTTCAAGGTAAAAAGCAAAAAAAAAAAATATCAATGTGGAGTAAATCGATTTATAATTTATGAATTTTTGAAGGTGGAGGTGATGTTGGACAGTCCTGGGGATGGATTCGAGCAACAAAAGGCCGAAAACCCTTCAGGAGATGGTGGAGGTCCAAAGCTCTCCTCTTCAGGAGCCGGAGAGAAGATCATCCAATCTAGTCCGAGTGTTTTAACCCCGAGAGAACTGTCCAAGGATGACGATGAGGATATCTCAACTGCAAGCTCTAGTGATCGGTAATTATTTTCACCTGCAATTCTTTTTTATTCATCATTTCTATTATTTCATATGATTTATTATTTTTTTTTTTTTAACTAAAATAGACCTAATCAAAATACTAGTTCGGCATCAAGGAGACGATGGAGAATTCTTCGTCCAGTAGTTGAATTTTATACACGCCTTAGAAAAATTCAAAGGTTTTTTTTTTAAATTTTCTAAAATGTTTCAGCAAATGTGTTAATCAGTAAACCAACTAAGTGTCCTGTTCAGCTTTGTTTTTGTTTTGTGAACGTTATATTTACGTATAATTTTAATCAATCAGAGGACAAAGTGCCTAAAGTTAGAAAACAGAAATTGAGTAGATTTAAATAATAAATAAAAAGGGGAAAATTTATTTTTATAATTTATAAAAATTTTGCCACATCTGTGGATTCCCAGCAGGGAATATATAAATCATAACTAAAATCAAAAAATTCTTGTTTTTCCTGGTATTTATAAAATAAATTTATTTTAAATAATATTCAAGTATTTTACCTCTAAACTTTAAAGAAATTCTAAAAATAGACTTAATAACTTTGGCTTCTTGAGGTTCTTTTTACTTTTTTATTCTACAAACGAACCTTAAAAGATAACAACATTTGATCAACTTTTTAAGTAATTTTTCTTTTCTTAATTCTAACCTCTAATTTGTTATATATATATATATTTTTTTAAATTAACTCAAATAACATCTTGATTGTTTATTATAGAACGAAATCTAATCAACGATGGATGAAATTACGAACCACCGTCCAATTGAGTGGCGCTATTCAGACAATACAAAAAAAACCTCAATTAAAACGTGAAGACTCTTTTTTGAAGCGATTTAGTACAAGGCAAATTGCAGAAACTCAGGTAAGAACTTAAAACACTGCTTTATTCCTTATTTAATTGAAAAAATATTTTATAAATTATTTTTAATTTAAAATATTTAAAATTTATTTCTTTCATTTTATTAAAGTAACTAATTTGACTCAAAAATATTAAATTTCTCATTTGATTTCAGAGTTATATATTATTATTCATAATTATAATAAATTGTTGAATTTTTTGTTTATAAAAAATAATTCCAACATTAATTAAAAGCTTTTAATGTTTCATTATATTGGCTACCATTTTATTTAAATAAATAAATAAGAAGGGAGTACTCAGATGCCGAAATAAACTTAAAAATAAATAATAAATAAAATAAAAAATTCGTTGTTATTTATATTGAATTTAATGAATATTTTAATAAAATGAAACTACATTGGTTTGTCTGTTATTTATTATCACTTAACAATAAATAATAAAAGAAATTTGATTTTAATAGGAGACCTTAGACACTGGAGATGATGATGATGACTTCGATGATGACGATTACGAGGAAGAGGATGATTTCTCGTATGGATGTTCAGGGGCGAGGACTCGATGCTGTCCAACTAAATCACACGATGGTAAGTCCACTTTCTTTTTTTAACGAGTTTGTATCTGTATTTTGAATTTTTTCTGAATATAACTAGAGTAGCAACTCTTCAATTGTAATGCATTAGATATCAACAATGGCATTTTCAGGTCCTCCCCATCACTAAAAAGCCAAAGAAAACATCAATTGAAAAATATTTTTGGGTTCCCTTAAACAAAAATCCCGACTACTCTAAAATAATTACATATGAGAGAATTGGAGACCGAACTCTATAGTTTTTTTTTAAGTCCTCGGCATCTAAGGCCATGTAGACTTTTAAAGATATAAAGTTACCTATACATATTTATTTATAGGGTATTTATAGGTGTATCCATTTGATTAAAATAAATTTTCATCCGAACCCACATCCCTTAGTTTTTAAGATTAACAATATTGACAATGTCAACTCATTTACCCGTTGGCCATGGGGTGGAGCAATTTCATAGTTATAAAAATATATTGTTAATAATAATGTTGATTGTATGTGGAGCAAATAACACTGGGTCCCATCCCCAGAAGGATTTTGGATTGGCGATAAATTACCCTCTCTTTTTACTCTATACTAGGCTTTTCTCTATTTCCTTAAAACGGAACAATCTCTAGTTCCCATTGTTTGAATATTTAAATTTTATTGATTCCAATGCAGTCAAGGGCGTAGCAAAGTGAAGGCTGGGGATGAGGAACTTCCATTCCTTAAAATTGATAAACTTCATTTTAATTAGTAGGATAAAGTCTATTTTTTAGCTAAAATCACGAAAAACAATTACAAACTAAGATTATTTCTAAAATCAATATTTATCTACCTAATTTCAAAAATCTTTTTTTCTTAATAAATCTAATTTCCCAATGATATATTTTTTTTTTGATGTACGAACTCAAACTTGTATATATGATAAAAAGAAAAATGAGAAAATTTTAAATATCTGGTGCCTGGATTTTTATGTATATTAAAATTAAGCTGTTCCCTTATATCTCTATATCTAAAAAGTTAATAATTCGCTCTTTCTCCCTCTCCATTGTAAATTGTATGGATGTTTGAAAAGCAATGTTTTCATCTAGAAATTTATTTAATTATGTTTCCTTCACCCATCCAAACAATTACGATCAAAAGGGAGAAAGAACGAACTTGCAACTTTCTAGATTTAGAGATACAAGCAAGTGCTTAATTTTTATAAAAAATATTTATAAAAAACCAGGCACCATAGAATAAATAGATAGAATCTCCAATATATTTTCAAGATATTTGGAAAACTAATTGCCTAACCCTTCTACTGAGAAACGAAATCAATGAAATCAGATATAAGTTGTAAGATATAAGATATAAGTGCTAGGGGATCTAAAGCAGGGTAAAGTTTTGGCTAGGCGAAACAAGTTTGGATTTATAAATAATTATTAAGGGAAGGGGGCCAAAAAAATCTTGTTATTAGTCCTCCCAAGAGAGAGTGGATAATTTTTCTTTCCTAAATTTATGTGACCTTTTTTTAAGGGGTGTTTTTGGAGAATTGGGGGGGTAATTTTTTCGGTGCCCTCCATTTGAGAAAGCAATTTTCTTTTTCTTGCCAACCGCCTTGAGACTTTCTGCTTTAAAGATGGAGGTAGACTAAAAAAAACTCTCGATTCTCTCTTTTTAATAATTGAATGTTACTAAAAATAAACTATTTTAAGATCTTAATGAGTCGTTTGTTTCTATGGACTCTCCCAAGCCAACCTTACGACCCAAAGAAGAAGGCTTTAGAAATAAACTTCTAAATAGCACTGAACCACAAAATGAACCTAATTGAAGATATTTAAGACATACTCCATTCTATAAAGTGGAAAAAATGATCTATCCATGCGTTTGTTATAGTCGTTAGCATTAGCGATGGAGTGGTGTTAGTTATTTTCATTTTTATAGGTTGGTAAAAGAAGCTGAGTTTGTCCATAAGGCTATGTTCATTAAAATTCATTGTTGTACTTGTTTATCAGTGATACAGTTAATTAGTTTTTTAATCGAGTTATTTTAAGAAGATAAAGGCCATAAATAAATGTGTTCTTGTAAAAAGGTAACTTTCAATCAAATTTTTTTAAAGAAAAAAAACTTGTTTAATTATTTAGTCTTCACTATCATTTTAAATTAGCCTCTTATTATATAAACAGAAGCATTTGCAATTCTTGTTATCAGATAAATTCCGATTTATAATGGATTTAGAATGGAACATTTTCTATAATGATTAGATTATTCAGTCCGTATGAGCTCCTCTCACGAAATCATCAATTATTTACAGAATACAACTCACTACCCTGGCAGTATTGGAATCGTTTCCATCTTTCGGTACCTCTCTAATCACTTTATTTCCTATTACTGTGACTCGCAATTCCCACCACCTAGCTAGAGGACAAAGAAGGCAATTGCATAGAACACCTCTCTGATAAAATTTTGAAGAGAAAATTGATTCTCTCCCGAAATAATCGCGCTCCCATGGAATTGTTCATATAATTAATATTTTTCGAAAATATTACATGTTTGTTTTAGTTGATTTCAAATTCAATGAGCATTTGACTCGAAGGAGCCTTTGCAAATCCACCGCGTCAGGCGTCCCGTTGAAAGAGGCCTCAGGGGCCCCAGGCACTCTTCCCTCCTCTACACAAGACTCCTGGTGGTCTAAATGGCTTTACTGTTTTCGGTACTTATTTCTCTTTTATTATTAATATAGACTAATAAAAATAACTATTAATTATGTGTTTAGTGTTGAGCCGTCACAAAAAGCTACAAGCGAAGTTCGCTCTAGACGCCGTCAACGTCGACATCGACGGAGGCATAAGCCTGTTCCCTTGCCTCGGAGTGTTATTAATCCTGACTCCGATTTCTATTTCCATTGGCTTCTTTTATTATCGACATGTGTGCTTTATAATCTTTGGACATTAATAGTTCGCCAAAGCTTTCCAGAATTACAGGTAATCCATTATTATAAATTATAAATAAGGCTCCTTTTTCGTTCTTGGACTTTTTTCTGTAATTTAAAATTTTTTATCATCACTTAATTAATAGTGATTAATAATATTAAACTGCTGTGTCACAGAACCAACCTTCTCAAAATTAAGCACTCTCATGGAAAAAATCAAATTAATATGATTAAAATATCTCCTACCAATAATATATATATAACAAGATTTCCAACAGCAATCAAATCTTGAATTATAATCTTTTTTCTACATTATAAATTATCTCTCTTACAAAGACATTTCTAAGTTTATTATAAGGCTATTGAAATATTTTAATTTCAGAGTAACACAGATACCTTTTGGAAAGTGTGCGATTGGCTAAGCGATATAGTTTTTATTTTGGATCTTTTGGTACAATTACGAACAGGTTATCTTGAACAAGGACTAATGGTAAAAACAAAAAATATTATTCTAATAAAATTATGATAACTTAAAACAATAAAATTTTTTCTCAGGTTTACGATTCCCGAAAATTAGCTGGCCACTATATCCGTTCCAGAGCTTTTCTCTTAGATATTTGCTCTTTATTTCCTTTAGATTTATTGCAATATAAATTTGGAACACAACCAATGCTCAGGTGTCCAAGATTTCTAAAGGTAAATATATAATTTATTTTTATTTTTTGTTTTTGTATTCTTAAATACTATCAGGGAGGTGCTAAATAATTATTTCTAATAATACAAGAATATAAAAAAATTCCTTTTTTTTAAGGTTTATCGAATATATGCCTATTATTATATGGTGGAATCGAGAACCGTTTATCCAAATTTATGGAGAGTAGTTAATTTGATCCATATCCTTTTGATATTAGCTCACTGGTTTGGATGTTTTTATTATCTACTTAGCGAAGCTGAAGAATTTAAGGTGAGAGAAAATAAAAGCTTTTCTGTTTATAATTGTTTATTTTAACTTGAATTATTTAATTTTTCAGGGTGGTTGGGTTTATCCTTTTAGAGAAAAAGGTTACGATTCGTTAACGAGAAAATATCTCGGCTCTCTTTATTGGTCAACTTTAACATTGACTACGATTGGGGATTTACCTACACCAGAAACGAATGCGGAGTAAGTAATCAAGTCAAGATTTTTTCCTCTATTTTCTTCTTCTGTTGTGTGTTTAGCCATTGTGAAATTGAAATTCACGCAAATTTCCTTCTCTCCTTTCTCTAAATTGGAATTTACCTTTCCAATCAGACTGAACGCAACAACTTCAACTTCCTTCTCGACTCCTTCAACAACAACGACAGCAGCACCCATAACTGTGAGGCGTGGTCACAAATCGCGACTTCTTCAATTCAACTCGAATTCTGGGTCAGTCTGTTTTTTAGTCAGTCTTAGGAACTCCTCTCACCAAACGAAATCAATTATTTTTTATAGTTGTTTATATTTTCCCTAGTCCTTGTTTGCAATAAATAATACATAAAATGCCTTCGAATTTATTTCAAAAACAAAATTATTAGACTAAATTTGTTAAAATTAATATTAATTAATATTAATCGTCTCTTATTTACTAGATTTTTAATTCGAATGCATTTTAAGATTAAAAATACATTTATGTTTGTTGTTATTTTTTTTATATATATATCTATATATATTTTGTTTTGCTTAACTTAATAAAAATAGGAAGGGTACTTTTGGAACAGAATTTGTCACTTTTTATATTTGTGTTTGATGTCTATTGTTTTGTATTGTTTAAAAAAGTTATCATAAATATTATTATAAATAAGAAACTACATTTAAAAGATGAAACCTTATATATTTCTATTCTTTTTGTTTTTAATTTTAATTTTATTTCTGCAATATGCATGTATCACTTAGATTATTCACAAGTTTTTTATTTTCTCTTTTGTGTATAATTTTTTCTATTTGTTTTCTATCTGATTATAAAATTATAATAAAACTATAGCGCCTATGTTTTTTTTTTTTTTTTGTAAAATTTTTCGCCTAATTTTATATTATATATATATATATGATTTGTAATCTTGTTCTTTTTTCTGTTTCTCTTTTTCACACACACACACACTCTCTATCTCTTTCTATCTCTATCTATCTTTCTCTATTCTTTCAAATTCCTGAGACTGACTAAAATCAATAATAATATTTAAAAAAGAGGCCCAATTAAATTCTACAAAATTTATTTGAATAAAAGTGACAAATTCTTTAATGAAGTGACCATACCTTAATTTTTTATTTAAAAATTCATTTAAAAGTTCTATTACATTTCCTTCTTATTTTCAGATATGTTTTTACAATTGCAAGCTATTTAATTGGGGTATTCATTTTTGCTACTATCGTTGGTGAGTATTTGTGAGTTTTAAAGAAAGATCGTCATAACTGGATGAAACTTTTTCACAGGACAAGTGGGGAACGTTATTACTAACAGAAATGCAAACCGTCTTGAATTTGAAAGGCTGCTTGACGGGGCCAAAACATATATGCGCCAACACAAAGTTCCCGGAGGGATGAAGCGACGAGTACTTCGTTGGTATGATTACAGCTGGAGTCGGTTTGTACTTCTCTTGTTTTCCTCTCATAATTTTAATATAAATGCAAAGAAGGCATCGGCTTTATTTTATTATAAAAAAACAACGAAATTTTTTTAAGATAAAAAGACAATGTGAAAATTTATTATTTTTTTAAAAATAAATAAGGTTATTTTTTAATATGCATATATTTTCTCTCTTTAAGGCCCATTCTTTTATTAAAAAGTGTACGACTCGTGTTCCTGCCCTTGCTTAACCAAACTTTTTCCATTAAATAAAAATTCACTATGGAAGTAGAAAATTATAAATGCCCTTGCAGATAGGCAACAGAATTTAAATGATCTGTGTTTGTTCGTTCAGGATCATTCGATGAAAAATTTATAAAATTTAATTTAGTTTTCGATGGCTTAGAAAAAATTTATTTAAAACTAAAAAAAATATATAAGGAAGTGGAACGGAAAAATTTAAACGGATTCCAATACACTCTAGCATAAATTAAGAGAGCCCAGAAGAAATTATTAATGGATATAGGATTAGATTTCCAAATAGAAGTAAATATATAGGCGGAGGAGTTGGAGAAAGAAAATAGTCACTTCACAAGGGTGGGGATAGATGGTCGTATCTTGAATTACCTCGTGTAAATGAACTAAGATCCCTCCAGATCAATCATACTCAATCAGTTTGTTTCTCGAGCCATACATTTATTTGTAATTGTAAGCGGGCCGCAGCTTGTAAAATACTTTTTTCATAGACACTGACTTATTGAATGGGGGGGGGGGGGGGGGGGGGAAAGGAAGAGGGGGAGAAAGGGGAGGGGTGGGGCAAAAAGAAAAGAAAAAATCAAAAAAAAAGGCAAAAAATT
>JAAAKE020037448.1:0-26879 GCA_010014785.2 Anisolabis maritima
ATCACACAATGTATTAAAAGTTTAAATAAAAATTATTTGAAAAAATTAAATTTTTCTAAGTGTTCCACTTTTTTTGCTCCTCAGTGCTGAAATAAAATAGTAATTTCTTCTATACACAAAATGCAAGTAATTGCTTAAGACAGGAGGTGGCTGGCCATACGATACCTTTTGCTTGGAGTAAAAATAATTTTATATAGATAGAGATCTGTGATTTTATATAGATAGTATATTTTTAATTCATCTGCTTTCATTTTTTATATTAATATTTATATTTTTATGGTCATATCACAATTTTTTGATGACTGTTTAAGGAGGAGACAAAAATATTAGGACAGATCTGAATTATTTATAAATTTAACTTTTTATTTGAGATATAGAAGAGCTCCACTAATGTTATCGTCCCTGGGTCTTGGTGTAAAGGATCCTGTCCTGATTCTCTCTTCTATCTTAACAAAAAAACTTTAATATTGATAGATTTAAAAAAAAATAAGAAAAAAAATTTCTGAATTTTGAATTTAGGGCAAAGAAAAACTTCCAATTCTTCCAATTATGCAATTATGATTTTTTCAAGCTTCTATTTACTTATAATAAATCTGTTTTGAGGAGAGAAGGCGGGAGCAGCCAAAAAATACAAACCCTCTGTATGCTTAAAGAATTGAGACTTCGGGTCAATTTTATTGTCCCATCATCACTCATAGATTCATTATAAAATTATAAAGTCCCCAGAATTAGTTATTTTTGAAAGAACACAAAAACATGTAAATGAGATGTATTTTTAATATGTTTACACAATGGTACACAAGTCAATAGGAACATTACTTCGCCATTGTTTATGCATATTAACAATACATCTTATTTACATGTTTTTGTGTCCTTTCAAAAATAACTAATTCTGGGAACTTTATAATTTTATAATGAATCTATGAGTGATGATGGGACAAAAAATTAACACGAAAAGTTTCAATTTATTAAGCATCCAGAAGCTTGGTATTTTTTGGCTGCTCCTGCCTTGTTTTCTTCTCACTCTGAATCACACTTATTGATTGATCTTATTTCATCTGTTTACCTTTTTTATATTAATCTTTTATACTTATTATCTTTCAGATCGTATGCCAATAAACAAGAATTCATATTATTGTGGAAAGAAAGTTAATGAGAAAGGTATCTTAAAACTTTATGAAAAGCTCTATGAACTTGTAAACCTTCTTATTGAGCTCTTTGGAATCCATGTTCTAAATGACATGGCAGTACTTCATGCATCCTCTTTAGGAGTTGTATCTTTTTTTATTAATCCAATTTCTGAACTACAACTCTCAGCACTTCGCCTCGTAACAGTGGTAGAGAAGATATTATTTTATATTATTTAATCTACAATTCTTTTCAGCACTTTACTTTAGTAAGGACTAAGGCGATGGCTTTTAACCCCAAAGTCAAGTGGAAAAACACCCTAAACCATCCTTGGCCATATTAACTTTCAAACAATTCAAATATTCTAAAACAGGTTGGCCAAAAAGTCAATTTACCGATTTGTATTTAAAATAATTCAATTTTCAATTTCAACTATGTGATAAATCATGTATTATTATAAAAATATGAACAAATATTAGCATAATTCTCAAAACGATGACTCTTATATTCGATGTAAGCTTTATATCTGTAATTCATTATTATTTTTCCTATGTTTAAAGCCTTCTCACTTAACAACCTTAAATGGTCAATATTAATTAGTTTTTTCAAAACACGTTGTCTTTTAATCAGTGATCCTCCATCGTTTCAACCAAAATACGCGCTGTTCTGTTGTAAAAATTTTTCCAATAGAGAACGTTTACAATTATGAAGTAAACTATTGACATCTATGATATAATAGTGTGATCAGAGCGGTCTAGATCTAAAATATCTATTTTATCTAAGAATTTAAAAAGCAAATAGAAAACCGATATATTGAAACATATGTAGCAAAATTGTATTAATAAACTCTCTTTTGGGCCACCCTGTATGTTAAATACTGTTATTTGGTTTATAATTAAATTTTTTCTTACTTTTAAATCACATCACTTGCCTTTTAAAATTATTTTCTCTAATAACTCGGCCAAGGACTGAGGAGTAAGAGTTCCCAACCTTTTTATAATATTAGCATTTTTTACTTCCAGGCTCGTTCAATAACAAAAATTATAGCAAATTCTATATTCTGAGCCTATATTAATAGATATTATTGATATAATTCAAAATTCTAACCTTTCATGGTCACCTAAAAGCCACAATGCCTGAGGGTGCCGCGACACTTTGGAAACCTGCGATTTACACAATTTTTTTCATTTACTATTGAAAAAGACTAATATTAATTATTTATTTATTGTTATATTTTAGATCTTTAGTAAATATGAAAAGCTTCAAACTTTATTACTTGAAGATATTTTTCATTTAATAACGTCATTTACTCCAAGCAAACGCATTCTTCGCGCATATTTTCTTAACAACAAAATGTCAATACAAATAATGACAGCTTTGGTTCTTCAATTAATACATTCCGCTGTGGCATTGCCAACGAATTTTTATTCCGATTCATCACCATTAGACATCACCGAGTATAAAGGAAATTCCTCTGTTAGTTTTTTTTTTTTTTTAATCCTTTGCTAAGGGCTTATGTAATAACATATTAAGCCACACTATTTTTTAAAAATTCAAAAAAATTGACATAGTTACTAAAAAGAGTTTAGAAATTCAGGAATTCTCAAAGGCCAAGTAGAAGCGAAATTGCCCTTCTAGCTGAGGAGATCTATTATAGCAGATGTTTTTATCTCTCCCAATATTTTGGTATTTAAAGTTCCTCCTGGGCAACCCTTTGGGAATCTCTCATGTAGAGAATAATAATTTAGTCATACCGTTTAAGTAACAAAAGAACTTGAAAAAATCTTTTATATTGGAATTTATTTTTTTGAAACTTCAAATAACTTTTTAAATATTTTTTGTTTTGTGGCAATTTATTGCAAAAACCTCTTCATAAAATTATATACTTTTAACTTTCTTAGTGCATAAAATATTTCTATTAATTACTGGAGAAGAAAATAAATATTTGGTTTGGAGAAGATATAAATAAATATGTTATTATCTGTATCTTTCTAAATCTCTTTCCATTAATTAATAAACACTTTACATTAGTAACATAATATTTAAGAAATTTATATCAGTTTGAAAACAATCAATTATTCAAATTATATAGTATATCAATCTCAAAGTTGGCGATAGTCGGTTATTGGTTTAGTGACTGGTTTCTCTTTTGATTAATAGAATTAGAAAGTCTTAAGATCAAATTTTTTATAGCAAATAACTCTTTATAGAAATTGTTCAATTTATAAAGTAATACATATTATTTTTCATGTTTCATTCCTTTTATTTATACTATATTAGTTTTTTCTACTAATTGACCTTTAATATTTAATAGTACTTACAAATTAATGAGATTTTAAAAAATTACTAATTTTTTCTTTGTAAATTTTATTCTAGATGAATCTAGATGATTTC
This sequence comes from Anisolabis maritima, assembly GCA_010014785.2. Lineage (NCBI taxonomy): Eukaryota > Metazoa > Arthropoda > Insecta > Dermaptera > Anisolabididae > Anisolabis > Anisolabis maritima. The sequence goes on from JAAAKE020037448.1 coordinate 3,523, forward strand.
ATTGTAAAAAAATATAATACAGCATCTATGATAGCCTTTAATCTTTTATCTGTGTTTCTTACTAAATGTTCAACTAAATCTAAAGAACATGATTATCGTGCCCTCTTTGATAATTTTGTTCAAGATTTATTGATAACAATGAAGAAACCTGAATGGCCAGCAAGCGAATTGTTACTTAGTATTTTAGGAGAATTATTGGTGAGTTTAAATAATTCTTTTAATTTTTGTTAAAATTTATCATTTATTTTATTTTTAGGCAAAAATTATTTTCAACAAATCCCTAGACTTTTCTCTAAGATTGATTTCTCTTGAATATTTGGGAATGGTAACAGCTTACCTAAGAAAAGACCCATTCACCAAAGTAGATGAGCAAATTATCAATGAAATTAAATTACAAAAACCTGATGAATCTAGTGAACCTAGTAACGAAAACACTAAAACTGTAAATATTACTATTTTGTCATTATCTTATGAATTTAATTTATTAATTGGAATATCTGTCAAATTTATTATGTTAGGTTTTTGAACTCCAGGCCAGGGCGAAGCTAGTAATTAATATTAGAAATTAAAATGCTATCTGCCAATGCATGGGCACCTAAACAAAAGCCTATATTCTATATATTTTATATTGGAAACTCAGTAAAACGCTCTTCTCCCCAACAATTAATTCGATCCTCATATATATATATTTATAAACAAGACTTTTAAACTGGGACTAGGATAGATACATTTATTTATTTACAAGCACATAGATGATAATCAACACAAAGAAAAAAAAATTTTTATAATTTCAATCAGTTGACTTTCCTATTAAAAATTCACTCATAGTTCTGGCTTGGTAGCAGATATTTTGGAAATGATATGAAGTTCCATGAAATTATTACTGCCTTTCCAAAATATCGCACTAATGCCTGAGAATCCAATCAGGATGTTCTTAAACAACACTTTATTCATTAGTCACGAAATCCATTATTTCCCCAAGATAGGTATAAATAAACGAGAGTTTATTGGGATTATCTTAGGGCGTTCCTCTACGAACTAATTTTATCCTTCTATCGCCTTCGATCGCCAGATTTAATTGATCAAACAGAGCTAGTCGTTTCTGAAAAATCTAATAAGCTTTATATATATATCTTTGATATCAATTAGTTAATTATTTCAGTGAAGTTAGTTCAGTTAGTTAATTCGCGCTTTATTAGACCATTTTAGACAGGTTTATTTCTCAAATCCTCAAAACCCTTAACAAATGAAGTCTTAAAAATACGAATTATTAATCCAAAAGTGAAGAGTGAAATCCATATTTTATAATTTTGTTTTATTCATCAGGTCTCACAACTTTCTGAAGAGGAAAAAGTAATTTTTTTTCAAAATGTGATATTAGATTATCTTGCTGGACAAAATGATCCTTCTCTTCATTATTCAAGAAATTTTTTAATCGTTCAATGGTATCGAGATGAAACGGTTAACAAAGTCAAGTCTTCTTGCTCTCCTGGGTCTTCAGCCTCGTATTGCAAGATTCCAAGAAAACGTCAAAAAACTATCAAATTAGATCAGGGAGAAAATATATCATTAACTTCTGAACAGGAGAATATTGAAAAAAAACAAACGATTTCTAACAAAAGTCGCACCATTAAAGAACATAAAAATTTTCTTATTAGTAAAATTAAACTTGGCCAGGAAAAAGGAACCGAATGCAATGAGATATATTTTGATCAGGTTCAACTAATATATCATTACTTATTAGCTAAACGAAATTTCTCAAAATCTTTCGATCATTATTTATTTAATATTTGTCAAGTTCTTTTTGAACCCTCGATCCCTCTAAGAAATAAAACACTCAAATGCCTTTCAACGCTTGTTGATACTGACCCTTCCGCATTAGCTCGGGTTAATATGGAAATCGTTATGAAGTATTCTTTCCTAGATCCTTCCACATCTGTTAGAGAAGCTTCAGTGGATTTTGTAGGGAAATTTTTACTCAATCAACCCGAATTAATCGAAAAGTATTATGAAATACTCTTAGCTCGGATGTTGGCAAGTATACAATATTTATATTATTTTCTTTTGGAATAAATATTGATTTTATTCTGTTATTTTCATTTTTAGGATACCGGTGTAAGCGTTCGTAAGCAAGTTATTAAAATTTTTAGGGATATATGTATGAAATATCCAGAATTACCTAAAATTCCAGAAATATATACGAGAATTATTATGCGAATAAATGATGAAGAAGAAGGTATTGAATATCACAATAAAATTGTCGAAAACGATCATTTATACTTTTAGACGACCCTTATTTATTATGTCATTTAATTTAAATACATTTTTTTGCTTTAGTCAGGAGCAGAAGCTCTGGTTTCCAAATTAATTAGATAAATCTTAGCACTGTTTCCGTTCAGAAAGACTTTCTCATAACTTGAGATGTCTTTCGGGATATAAACATTTACTAATTATCATTATATTAATATTACGAATCTTATCTGTTCCATATTAATTTAAATAAATTTTATCGCTCAAAACGGGAAGTGAATTGATCCTTAGATCATGAATTATGCGTCTTGCTTCTGCTATTCCTATTTTTATAAAGAATAAAATTTTTTGGAGAAAAGCAGGTAGGGGAGACAAAATTAAAGACTATGAATAAATACTAAATCAATTTGCCAGAGATTTTTCGAATCTTATTTTTATGAATCATCGGTCCTTTGAAAAAATATTTACTTAGAGTTAGTCATATGAACATCAGCAGGTATATACATATATTTGAATATTTTATTTATTTTTATTATTTATTATTTACTTATTTATTTACATAAGATTTGCCCTTCTCTTCTTTTTTGGAGTTCAGGGTTATTACAAAATTTTACACTTAAATTCTTTGAATAAATATAATCTAATTGCGCTTTAGTTCGTTCTCTTAACCGGGGTCCCCCAAGAACTGTCCAAATTTCAATCATTTATCAGTCCGGTCCTCTTGTTATTACCCCTCCTCATCCTGCATCATTTTTTATATATTTAGCCTTTCTATTCCTCTATTCTATGCAATCTCCCGTCCAATGTTTGTTGAGTCTCTTGCATCCCATAACATGTCTCAATGTCTCTTCCAACTCCACACAAAATCTACATATACGAGTACTTTGTCCTATCCACTGTTCCCCTATGTCATTCCCATGACTCAGTCTCGTCCTAGTTCTCCATTATTTTTTCGTTTATTTCACATAGTTAGGATTGTTCGATTTGGGTTAAATATGCACCGTTTTGTCCTGCAATTTTAAAGATAATTTCATGATGTCACTTTCATAGAAGCCCTGATCCTCAGTGGCAAAAAACTCAACTAAGCGAGCAAAAAACTCTAAGCGATTTTCACAATCTTGAGGACAATTTCTTATCACCAAGAAAGTTTTGCAATGACAAAAAAAGATGGTAATAGTTTGCTGCCAGGTCCGGACTAAAAGATGGATGCATAAAAACTTCCCACCCCAGCTCCCTGAGTTTCTGGCAAGTCATTATAGACGTATGTGGCCTGGCGTTGTCCTAATGGAACACATATCCTCTCCTATTGGCCTATTCTGGCCGCTTCTGGTCGATCGCTAGCTTCAAACCATCCAATTGTTGACAGTAGAGATCCGAATTTTGTGTTTGGCCATATGGAAGCAAATTTTCAATAATTGTAATAATAATAGCTCTAAATCCTTTGTTAATCAAAATCTCTTCTTTACCCTTTGATCCGTATTTTTCCTTGCCCATCTCTGTGAACCAACACTCTAGGCTTGATGAATGTTTAAAGAATTCTAAAAATAATATTCTCTTCATTAGGAAACCTCTTTTTTCTACTATCATTGAGATATTTATATAAATAAATTGTTTGTGCGCCTTATTCACGTTAACAGATGAATTTCGTTCGTACTTTGACTTAAGTGAAAAATATAAAGTGATTAATTTAGCATCATAATTATTTAATTTAAGTTGTGTTAAAGACGGGATTCCCGAATTCAGCCAAATAAAAAATAAAAACATATGTTCCTCTTGCCGACGTTTCGCCTTTCGTGCACTTCCTCAGGTCTAACATGTAGATAATATTTGTAGAATCACGTCTTTAAATTAATAAAATAAATTAAATTAACTACCAAAGCACCCAAAAAAAGAACAACCGTTATTTAATTAAATATTTTATTTTTTCTTTAAGGAATCCGTAAATTAGTTGTAGAGATTTTTCAAAATATGTGGTTTATTCCTTTAAGAGAAGGACATCAACAAGATCAAGCTATATTACTTAAAAAAGTAAATAATATTACTAATGTTATAAAGGAATTCAAAAAAATTGGTCTTAAATGGTTTGAACAACTTCTTTTTACTGTAAGTTTTTATCAAATTCCATATATTATGATTTATGAATAATTTATTATTTTGAAGGTGAACTAAGCCATCCGTCTTTTCATTTATTATTTTTATTTCTCTTTTTTTTCAGGTGTTTCAAGCTAAAGAAAACAAAGATAATTCTATTAAAACCCATTCAAATCCTCCGAATTCTTTACTTGTAGCATCCAAACAAATAGTGGATTGTTTAATAGAGAATGTTATTATTCTCGAACAAAATCTTCCTAATGATGAAAATAGAAACGAAGAAAGCTCTTCACGTCTTCTTTCTTCTATTATTACAATTTATTTATTTTCAAAAATTCGACCTCAACTTTTATATAACCACGTATTGACTTTGGAGACGTATCTATCAGTAAAATGTGTCTCTAAAAATGATTATGAAATGATTAAATTTGTGGCACGAATTTTGGAATTAGTTATACCTTTAATGGACAATCTAAGTGAAACATTCCTTTCTCAGATAGAAGAGGATTCTATTAAACTAATAATACAACATGATAAAACCATCATTTCCTCTTCCCTCTCATGTCTAGGATCAATTGTGAATAACAAAACCCGTAATTTTAAATTGATCCGCGATTGCTTTCAATTTTATTATAAATTCTTAAATTCTTACAAAGACGCATATCAATTAAATCCAGACAACCCATTTTTAAACCAGAGGCCTTTCTTCAAGCGATCATTGTATATTGTAGCTCTTTTATTACGACATTTCGATTTCATGGATGAGGATGTTATTCAAGGACTTCCAGTTAGTATTTTATTTTATTTTTGTTTTTTAATAAAATTTATTATTTTTTTGGTTTCCTTTTTAGGAAGATATCAAAGATCAAGTCTTTGAAATATTTATTTATTTTCTAAAAAAACCCGATGAAGATATTCAAACTTGTTCTTTAGAAGCAATTGGCCTTTTATGTTTGCGTTACTCACACTTTATGCTGGAAACAGATTTAAAAAAATTCTATCTACAATTTTTAGATAAAGATGCTCCCCTACAAGGAAAAATTCAGGTAATTAAAATAACAACTAACTATTTGTATTATTTAAAAAAAAAGCAGTATTCGTAAATTCTCTTTGGCCAAATAGACTTTTTTCATTGCCATTTCTGACTATTTACTACATATTTTTCTCAAACTTTATCTTCCTTTCTTTCTCTTTTGTTTTTAAAGTTTCAAATTCTTTCTAGAGAAATATGTATTTTAATTATCAAACTATTATAATTTTATTTTTACGAATTAGCAATTATAATTCCTTTTGTTTTCTCTTAGCTATATATGAAATATATAGTTAGGGAAAGTATTGCGAACGCAAAAATCCATGTCGAGATTTCAACACATTTTGAGCTCCTCTGAGTCTCGCAAAATAGCCAATAAACCAGATTTCGCAAAACGCAAGGCTGCTAGAGGCTCAAATTTTATTTGAACCCATAAACGAAAAAATAAAATGCTGAACCGGCTTCCTAGGAGGCCCAACGCAAAGAATCTGGTGTGACAGTTCATCACACAATTTTCCTTACTTTAAGTATGAGAAATTTGTATGATATGCGGCCAGATTTTTTCTATTTGTTTCATAATATGGCTTTACTGATTTGGAACTTTAACACATTCACTGAAGTATCTTGGCCCTGTATGTACATATAATTATTATATAACAAATTTAATCTCCATTTTTTTTATTAAATCTTTTATTTTATTACCATTTAGTAACAATAACAATGAGTCACGTTTGACGTCCAGGTTCGCCCCCCCCCCCTAGATATCATCAAATTACTGGTGCCTATAATTATAATATTCCTACAATTCGGGATCAGTATAAAAAATTAAAAGCACGAATAAAATTTTAAGACATGTCTTCCTGAATGTTCAATATCTGTGAAACTGGAAGAAGAAAAGACAGGAAAAGAAAGTCAATCATAGATCCAGTAACTTGTGGTCGCTTCATCCACATACTTACTAAATGCAATCCCCGAGATATAAAAAACTGAAAAAAAAAAGATTAATATTTTCGCAAGAAACAGTTCAAATAAAGAATCAAATTTAAGAACATATTAAAGAGTAGCTATAGTTAAAAAATAAATATTTTACGTTGAAAGAAAAAAGAAAAACTTTATTTCATTTCTCTAATTTAATTATTCTTTTTTTTTTTTTTTTGATCTTTATTTTTAGGTTCTTGCCAATTTTGAAATGTATTTAAATGAGGAAGAAAGGACAGTGATAGAAAATAATAGAAAATGTAAGTTTATTAATTTTTATTTGTATAACTAAATAATGATTGATGACAATTAGTAGATTCTGGGGATAAATAAAATCTCTTTACCGTCCATCTTTAGTTCCCGATTTCGAAAATGATTCTCTTTGGTGTTAAAACACTTCCTTAATATTTTAATCAAATTATAAAATAAACCTCGTTAATTAATATTAGTTATATCTTGTTGAGATCGAAACTTTCTAGTGGTTGAGCCACCAAATTTGAGACATTGGCAGCCTAAGCCTCATTGCAGTGATGGCCAACCTTTTACATAGCATGCGCCATTTTTTTCTTATAGAGTTCAGATGCGCCATACAACTCAAGCACCTTTTCTACCTTATGTTCATGGTTAGGGTTGGAAAATAGGGGTAGGGTCTGCTTCGATTAGGGGAAGAAAAAGAATAACTTAAATACGGAAATAAATTAAATGCACATATTTATTGGAGCACTAATCTACAATGTGAGTGAGAGATTATCTCTTGGACGAGTAGTCGACCGCTGTCGTGGAACCCACTGATGATGCTACAGCTGCCAAAGAGTTTCGTTTGGAGAAGATAGCTTTATACCAGAGTTGTTGGATGTATTGAGAGATGGAGAGCGAGATCAGTTTGGAACTTGGAGTCTGTTCTCTCTGCTCGCTAGACGATCTTTGATCACATTTTTAATAAAAGTATGTTTATAAACATAATTAAAATTTTTAAGTATTTAATTATTGTATGTAAGCAATTTCTATTACAGCACATAAACATTTATGAGACTTTTGAGTCTATTTTGATTTCGCCAGTCTTTCAATGTTTGGTGTTAAATTTGTTACTGAGAGCGGCAGAGATTTTTCAAATTCATTCTTTCTTTTTGCTTTTGATCAATTACATATATGAAAATACTTGTTCTCATCTGTATGTCGTTCCGAAACGACATATATAATTTTTTGAAAATTTTCTTAGTTCTGGGAAATGTTCACATTGTAATGAACGCTAGAAATTTATCGTGTCAGAAGCATTTTGATCTGAAATAATCTTATCAAATTTTATTTTTAATAATGAATTTGTTTTTAAATCAATAAGTTCCATTTGTATATTACTAGGCATCTCAATTATATTTTGTTCACTAAGTAAAAATGGGTTTATAAATGCGAGCATATAGTTTTCTTTTTTAGCTTTTTCATGAAAACGGCTTTCAAATGACTTGATTTTTTGATCCAATTGCTATTATTCAAAGCACATTCATTCTACTCTTTCAAGTGTGGAAATTGACTTAAATCCTGATTTTCCTTTCAATACCTTTATTACCAAAATGGCATGCAAATATTTGGAGACAAGGCTTAACAATCTCTTCTCTGTCAGAAAAAGGTTTTTTTTTTTTTGCCAATACTAAAGCAATTTCATATGAGGCTTCTGTCATTGCCAAGTCTGCACAACTTACTTTAGCAAATATATTTTGTCTTCTTCTGATTTCTTCCTTTTTTTTTAGTCATATATTCTTTTCGACTCAGACTCAAGAACGAGCTTCATTTTTCCTTCTATGTTATTTTGATGCTGTGTTTTATAGTGTCTATTAAGATCATGTCTTTTATTAAATAGTTTCACAAACAATGCCTGATGAACTTTCTATAAATAATAACTCATTTTTCCACTGTTCATTAAATTTACGTTTAATATCACTTTTTGCTTTTCTTTTGCTCATTTTTTTTGCAATGGGGAGGATAAAAGGAGTGAAAAATAAAAAAAAAAGTACAAAACTCTAGAAGTCTAAATGTTGAAAAAGAACAAAGATCACAAGTATGTACGTCGTATCATACAGAATATTAATTGTAAACTGTCGAAAAATTTCGACGAACTTCTAAGAAGGCGCGACAGGTGAAGAGAGCTCCCCTCTACTATTTCTTGAGTTGGAAATGCAATTTATGGAAATTTCTCAGAGATGAAAATACCTCACATTTATCATTTCATTGTTTCCTTTTAACTTGAAAGACTTCCGACTTGTATATTCTTAGTCTCTTGAAAAAGGCACGTATTGCATTTATTTATCCACTTGTCCAAGTGTCGGGTGTCGGAGGCAACGGGCGTACAAAAGAATGGACGCTCGATATATTTTCATAAATTAGTTAAGGTTAAAATTCAGAAATGCATTTTTTTGAAGACTAATTTATTTCTTTTGCTAAATTAAGGGAATTGACACGTTTATGTGCGTGTAAGTAGAAAGAAGATGGTGAGAATCTTAAGCCATTTGTGGAAGGACTTGAAATGAAAGGAAATAGAACCAAAGAATCGGCAATATGGGCTTTGGGTACTTGAGAAATTTTATGATGAAATGCGTCACTAGAAATCTTCCAATGCGCCACATTTAGCGCATGCGCCTTGAGTTGGCCACCCCTGCCTCATTGATACTCAGCTACATCAATCATACTTATTAAGCCCCATGAACTTATCAGAAGAAAACTATATTATTAATAAGTAAGACTTTCAGCCATTGAAAGAATATTTTGTGTATTACTCCTTTTTAATATAAATATTTTAATGTCAGTGGAATGAAATCATTATCAGTATAATAATGGTTGTTTTGCAAATCGTTTAAAATGCTATATTATTATAAAATTTGTGTTGATGGAGCTATTATAGTTTATCTCCTTTTATATATTGGATGTAATTAACGATTTGCAAAACAACCCTTATTGTACTGATTACGCGAAATATTCTTTCATTGACTGAAAGTTCTATTAATAATTTCTTAACAGCCATCTTCAATCTATAGAAAACTGTTTATGAATATCTACAATTATTCATATAATATCTTTTTTATTTTTTATGGATTAGGTGGAAAACTTTCTCAACAAGCAGATTTTCCTTCTGGAATTGAAAGCTCAGTGATACAGGCTTATTTAAATGGGATACTAGAATCATTTCTTCATCCAAATATCATTATAAGACAAACTACTTTTAAAGTTATTCAACTTATTTTACAGCAGGGCCTTGTTGACCCTATTCAGGTATATATACATTTATTTCAAAAATATATATATGTACCAATAATAATACGTGTTGGTTTTACAGATCATTCCATATTTAATTGCAATGAGTACAGATTTTGAAGAAACGATCTGTCATAATGCTAATAAGCATATACAAAATATTATGAATAAATATCCGGGTTTCATTCAAATGAAATTCCTAATGGGTATCGATTTATCTTATAAATTACAATGTATCTTACAAGGAGCATCAGCTCCTGTTAGAGGATTTAAGTTAAAAGATGACAAAATACCAAAAGCTCTAAATGGATTTTTATATTCGATTTTAAGAGGCTCAAAACAACGTAGGGCCTTTATTCTTTCAATTTTGAAACAATTTGATGAAAATGCGAAAACAAGCATTGAACAAATGCTTTATCTTGCAGACAATTTAGCATATTTTCCATATAAGGTATGACAAATTTTAATTTTTAAAAATAACGCTTGAAGGTAGATTTTCTTAGAATTTTTTTTTCCAATTCCCAATACCGATGAAAGCCATTAGAAATAAATGCTCATCTCTTTAGTAAGTGAATTTTCAACAAACTTGAAAAGTTCATTATTGAATTATCTCAATCTATATATATGTCTGTCTGTCTGACTATAAATTTTTCTAATTTCAACATTTTGATTTAGGATTCGAGAAAGCATCAAAAATGGAGTACAAATCTGCAAAATTTTTTAAAATCAACCATGATTACATGGTAAAAATGTAAAAATATCCTCCAAAATTTTAAAATTACAACCAGATATCACAATTGTTACGTTAGATTAGGATACCAATATTTATAATTCCATACTATAATGTTATATAATATAATATCATACTATGCGAGCGAAGCAAGCAATTCTACAGCCCCTTGCGCAGAAGTTCGTTGCGGCAATTCAATTGTGCCTATTCCCAAATGTTTTTTTAAATTATCGACGCGAAAATTATTTTTCTCTACAACTTTTCCATTTTTATCCAATATTACTTTAGCTATATTAAAAAGCCATCAAAATATTTTTTTTCAGATTATAGACGAAGCGCTATACATAATTAATCAGATAGAAGTTATGATATCCTTAACAGGGACAAGTAGTTTAAAATCGTTTCGAAATGCTCTTCTTCCTCCAGTATCTTCCCCATCTCTTATTGAAAAAACCAATGCAGATCTAGAGAGACAAACAACGGATAATGACGGAGATGAAGACGAAGACGAAGATATCCTTTTAACTTGCCTTCCGGATGACACAAGAATATTCCAAGAATATATTAAAGCATCACAGGGCTGTTTTCTATTATTAGTTTTAAAAAAATATCTAAAAGATATTTATGGTATTACTAAGAGGTGAGTTCATTTTTATTTTTACCACTCCAAATATTATGAATATTAAAATTATTTTCATTTAAAAATTCACTTTATTCTTATTAATATCAATAAATTAAACTATAAAAAGAAAAGAAATTAAAAAAAAAACCAAAATGCAATCTAGTAAGTGGGACTCTGTATTATATTCAGAAAAATATTTTCAGAACTGCTGGGGCGCTCCATACCTGCGGGATATAAATGAATAATTGTGTATTTTACTCAGTTTTGCTGGCCAAATGGTTCTATTTACCCAAGCTACTTTAGTTGGGATACAGGGATCGAACCCTGGCACCTCGAAAAAAAGCAAAAGTCCCTGGATTTTATGCTAAAAATCGAAAAATATGAATGTTAAAATGTCATTGAAAAAATCAAAATATGGTGGTTAAATAAGTCATTTATTCCGTAATTCATATTTTAAATTTATCATGAAATTTTTATTACACTGTAAATATTACAAAGAAGATAGTGCAAAAAATATATCAATTCAAATTTTAAATGATAGGTAGATTTAATTATATGGTATTTAGGTACTAAATTTTCTTCGTTCTACTACGACTGACTACGATCGCTTATGATATATTTTAATTTTGAAAAACTTGTTTCAATACATGAGGGATGTACCTGGTAAGAGTAGATCAGGGGGAAAAAAGTTTCATTGCCATTATGGATTTTGGCAATCATTTTAATAATCTTCCAGCCTTCGTACCTCTTGAGCTACTTTAGTTGGGATACAGGGATCGGCCCCTGGCACCTCGAAAAAAATAAAAGAGCCTGGATTTTATGATGCTAAAAATCTAAAAATATGTATGTTAATATATCATTTAAAAAAATCAAAATATGTTGGTTAAATAAGTTCATATTTTAAATTAAGCATTAAGGTTCTCTCAAATTTTTTTGTCAATAGGCCACTTTTCTCTCTTGATTCTCTTCATTAAAAAAACAAACTCATAAAGAGTTTTCTCGTTTTGCAGCTTTTCTATTATTGCAAGAATTTTTTTCGAAAATAGATCAATTGGTTTTTAATTTCACATTTAGGAAAGAATTGTTGCGCTTTTTCGATGGATTTAGTCTTCAAGAATGAATGATTCAATTATCTGTAAATTAAAAATAAAATAAAACCAGGAATTCACTTGAAAAGAAAATGAAATTCTTCGACAACTTTTGCAATGGATTGGTAGAATAATTTTCTAACTTCAAATTTACTGACCTTTTGGATTTTATCACAATGATCTGCATAGTAATTGGCCACTCTCAACCAAGTGCCCCAGCTACTGCTTAAGGAAGTAATGGAACTCCGGGCAAGATTCTAAATTTATCTGAAAATTCTAAGGCCTCCTTGGATGGTTTCAATTCTTCTGACAATTAAGATTGCCTCTTGCTTTTAATAGACAACTTGGTTTGATTAGAGGCAATTTGTTTGTGTTGTTCAAGTTGGTCTTTCCTTTGAAATTTAAACTAAAAGTAAAGAAAAAGTATTAATTCAAAAATATAGATATTTATAAAATTCCCTTTACTAGATAGACGACAAAATATTTTGTACCTTCCATTGGAAAATTTGGATCGCCTTCGAGCTTTTATATCTATTTAGATCTACATATAAAGAGAAGTGCATTTAAAAACTAAAATTATAATCTGTCTTTGAAAAACAATATCATTTTATAATTTATTTTCTTTTAAGTTTATTGAAACAAAATATTTTTATTTAATTCAATTCAAATAAAATAAATTTCTGGTTTTAAAATTTTAAATAAGATAATAATATAAAAAAGTTAAAAAAAAATATATATAGGGATGAATATTAAAAAAAATAATTAATTTTAGTATTTTATGGCATAAATATGGCATTAAAGATAATAAGCCGAATATTCCTAACGGTTAAAAATATATTAATATGGCATTTTCCAGACTCTACTTATAAACATTGGTAATAAAATATATGACAATATCCTCTCTCTCAGATATAAATTAGCTAATAAACTAGAGTATAGTACCTGCTACTTCCCTCCAAAATTCCTAATTTTATAAAATGAAAAAATATCTTTTTAATTTTTCAGTAAAATTGGACAGTATATATCTACCGACCGGACAAAAATATATGAAAAAATGGTAAATCGGAAGAGTTTCTCACAATTTAATCCAAAAATAGCTTTTAATTATAAAGAAGAGGAATCTAATTTGGATTTGAATTCATCTGCTCGCAGAGATCTTATAAAGCAATATTTAGATGTAATTATTTTTTAAAATTCTTTTATAATATAATAATCATAATTGCTTTTTTTTACTCTCTCGTATAATCAAGGATTGCTTTTTATATTTCCGGATTTGAGGTCAAAAACAAATCTTTTTGACGGCCAAATGTTCATGCAATATTGAATGTATGCTGGTCCCACTAATGCCTAAGGATACCTCCAACACATGACGATCTTGCAGTATCAGTTCACACACAGCATCAATGTTTTCCGATTTTGGAAGACCTTGACGAAATTCGTCCTTAACCGACGATTGAAGTCGGCAAACCATCGATAAACAATAGTCCTTGATGTCTTCATCTCCAAAAGTCGAATTAAGTTCATGCACTGTTGTTGGGTTAATCCAAATCTAAAGTTGAAAAAATAATCGCTTGAAAATGTTCACGATTTAATTCCATTTTTAGCCGAGATGATTTTAAGTTGTAAACTACACAAATAGCGCTCGTATGTCAAATGTCAAACTTTACGATAGAAGCGTCAGCAGCACTAGTTTAGCCCATTCCCGAAATATAAAAGGCAACCCTCGTATATAATATATATTATAGCGAAAGTATTCCGATGGATTTCAACAAAATACACATTTAGAACATTTTGAGGGGAGGGGGGCTGAATACTTCCCTGGCCTATTCATTCATTTATTTTACTTAGCATATAATATATTAAAGATTCCTCCAGAAATAAATTACTTTTTATAGTTTTAATTTTATTTTATTTAACTGAAAATGTTCTTGATTTTTTTAAAATAATTTTATAATCTATCATGTTTTTGAAATTTTTTTTTTAGTTCAAACATTTACTGAACCACTGAAGATCTGGAAGGCGTTCCAAATCCAAAGACTCTTCAAAATAAAAAGACTATTAATAATAAGATACTGTAAAATAAATTTTTGAAAATTAACCTTTATGTTAAAAGGTAAAGGAAAAAGAAAAAGCTATGTTTAATATAATTCGTTATTTTATTTTATTTAATTTATTATTATTATTATTATAATACAAACTTGAAAAAACTTCTGCTGTTCTTCTTAATATACTACAATATTATTTCACTGCGAGTATTTGTTGGCTTGAACTTAAACCAAATGCAAATAAAATTTTATTTCACTTAGAAACTTTACTTTCCTCTTTTTTTTTCCTTAACAACTAAATTAAATCTTTAAAAAACAGCCGTGTCTTCTTGGAGCATATATTGAACTATTAATGATAACAATTTCAAATGAAAAAGTTTCGAAGTTCTTAAAATCTAAATTTTATATTTCTTCTCTACATCTTTTACCTTTAGACTAGCAATAATCAACAAGTGGTCCGTGAGAAAATTTTGATGATCAGCAAAAAAATTTGGACATTATTTGCGCTTTTTATGATTTGATTAATAATTACACAAAAATAATATATTAAGAAATTCTTATATTCTGAATGACAATTTTTCTAACTTTTTAATACATTTTCATTTGAAAATGTACAAAGTTGCAATCGCATTAAAAAAAAATATTTTTAACATTTGCTGGAAATAACAGAGATGGGACAATTAAAACCTCTCTCGGCTTGAAATAAATACGGCTCTCCATCTTGCAGAAACTCCATTGGAGTCAAAAATTGCTCAAATCTAATAGCTTTTTGTATTTTATAATAATTAAACCCTTGAAGATTTTGCTATAATTAAATAAACATTTATAATTTTGTTATATTAAATAGATGCATTTCATATTAATATATTGCAAGTTCTCTCATCATTATTTTACAAATGAATTTATCTTCTTTAAAAATTCATATAAGTAAGATTTCAAATTCCAAATTTAGAGGTCCTAAAGGACGGCAACCACTGCTATAGATACTGATTTAACCATTTCTTAGGAAAGTGAGGAGGATTAGGGAAATAATTAAATGATTGGTTCGACTTTCATGAGTAATAAAGAGTTAATAGGAGTTTGTGAAATGGATCTTGACAATAAATTTTAGATACTGGAATATCTTCCACCACCAACAAGATCAATTAGAGAAATAGGTAAGCGCAATCAAAATAAATTATGAACTTTGATTGATTATAAAATTTTTTGTTTATTACGGGTTGGAACTGCAACTTTTTAAGAGCTATCTCATCCGAAGTGAAAACCTAAAATACATTCTTGAATGGAAACAGTTGCTAATCAAGTAATCACACCATCCATTTTTTGTCCGTTTGTCAGACTTACACAGACGACTATTTGATCATCCGACTAGGCATCCATTATAATCAACCATTCTTTTTTATTATGAGATTTTACAACATTAACGTTTCCGAAGTAGTAAGTCTTATTTTTCTTTTGTCTTGATATAGAAGTGGCTGTAGATTTTTATTGGCAGCTAAGGCAAAATAGCGACTATACCAATTAAACTCCGAGATTTCAAGACGTTTAGGTTTAAATATTTTGGACCCTTATCAGGTGACCCAGGAGTTTATATATGTAAAAATTCATTATACAGAAACAAGAAAAACTTGTTTTTCCTCAAGTCCATACCTGTATATGATAAATGAATATTTACATATAACAACAGTGTCACCTGATGATGGTCCATTAAACTGCTATGTATATCTGTATCAAAATTATTTGTACAGATATGATACAGATATTAAATAGTAATTATTCTAAAAAAAAACAGGAATATAAGAATATGAGAGTTTCATTGTTATAGACGCTATTCTCCCCTAGCTGCGACCTCCTTTTCTAATTCAATTATTTTTCTTTTATTTCAAACGATAGATCAGCCTCCCCCTTCTCTCTCAAATGCTCCCTGGATCCCTTCCTGATTTAAAATTACAAAATATCAATTTCGAATTTAATAAACAAATTTTACTTTATCTGCATGAATTTTTAGACCACTTCATTTATATTCTAATAACTTTTAGAATATATTCCTATATGCATGGTTTTTCACAATTTAAAAAAAAAATGTTGAATAGGTAAAAGGACGAGAAAATGTATATAAATTTGCATAAAATTTAGTTCTTTTTAATTAAAATTTTATTACAAATTTAAAACCCAGAGGATATATAATAGGAGTAAGTAATCTTTAAATTAATCAAAATAAAACAATATTTAAAAAATTTGATCTCTTTTTCTAGTTTTATTAAAAATTATTTTTTTTTTAATTTTAAATTTTGACTAAAAATTGTTTTCTACTATGTATATCTGTATCAAAATTATTTGTACAGATTTGATACAGATATTAAATAGTAATTATTCTAAAAAAAAAAAAAAAAAAAAAAAAAAAAAAAAGGAATATAAGAAATAGACTAGAAAATTTAACAATTAAATATTTAAATTAAATTACTAATCTCTCGATTTACGCCGATTTAGAATTTTCTAAAAATTCAATCCATTCGAGGGGACTTCATTTTAATTTTGATTAATAATACACCATTGGACCCTTCAAAAGAGGAGAAATACCACTGCAACTATCTTTCCTCCTAAATAAACAAATAATTATTAAAATGTTTAGTTCGCATTCAGGCAAGTTTTATTTGAGAAATAAATTGTTTGGCGAGGAGATTTGCTGTTTTCATAGTTCAAATTCTGGAACTTAATATTCTATTTTCCACATTATATCTTTTTTTAATATCACAAACCTAGTTAGATATATAATAATAAATCAAAATTGATTCATTCTAAAATAAAAAATATAAATATTTTGAGCGTCATTTTGTAATATTAGACGTAAATCGAGTCCTAAATTTACTAAAAATTAATGTTACAATAGATTTTTTTTTACAATTGAAAAATATATTTATTAAAGCTTTTTTATTCAAATGTTGACCATCCTCACGATGTGTGATTCTATCATGAACTGAAACAGAAAAAAAAATATAGATTTCTATATTCAAATTATTCTATTTTTTTAACTAATTCTTCTAATATATAAAAATTCATCATTATCTCATTGATTTTAGATAAATAAAAAAATATTTGATCCTTAAGGCTTGGTGTGCGGGCTCGAATAGAACAAACAGTACACACACACACACAAACACCAGCTTATTGTCTGTGTGCAGTGCTCCTGCGGAGTCAAAGTCCTAAAGTTCCTTTGGTTTTCCATAGACTCTTAACTCTTGCACACTGAGCCTAAAAGATTTTTATATCAAGCGCTTAAAATGATAAATGGCTTGGCATTAAAAAAAAAGCAATTTAAAAGATTTTTGAAATTATAGAATGGGGAGTTCAATTCAATGTTTCAAAAATATACGTATAGTTTAGGTAAATTTAAGAAAAATAAATTTTTTCAGAGGTTTTGAATGAATCTATATATACAAGAAATTATTAAAAAATAGAGAGTATATTGAATTATTTCTAAATGAAAAAAAATAGTATATATATTCAGACACAAGCATCAAACATTTGGTAGATCTAATTCAAATTTAAAAAGCTCTCTAGAGGAAATTATTAAATTAGACCAAAAAATGAACTACTTTTAGAATAGAGCAATTATTTGTAACATTTAAAATAAAAATAAGAATTCTATCTAGAATCTATCCATTCCTTCTCCTTCTATGAAGCGGATGTAAAAATTATATAACAGCATCTTAAATTTATTTTAATAGACTTCTAAAATCTACTATAGACTAACAAGTAAATTTAATAAAAAATTTTAATGTTTTCCTAAATCTAATAATAGTGGAGCAGCAGCGCACTCAAAATAGAGAACTCTAATAAATTGTACACAGCTTATTAAATCCATACATGCATTATATATATTTTAAAGCCACATTAATTGCCATTATATATATATATATACATTTATATAATACAGAGAATTTTGTGTGTCCAAATAATTTTTTCTAATTATGTGTTTATGTGTGCAGTCAAGATCGCTAAAACGACACCGAAGAAGCAATGAAGTTGCTGCCTACACCTGTTCTGCTCACCCTGAAGGTGAAGAAGGAGTAGAAACTAGACTACCAAAAGGATCAGCCCTTGAACCCGCACCCTCGCCGTTTACGGGTTTCTCTGAATGTCCTTCTCGCATTGGAGAGGATGTCGACGACAACGACGATGGATCCGATGAACCAACAATTCCATCTGCATCACCTTCTACACGACTTGACCTCAAATTCCCGTTCATCAATTAATTAGAATTCAAATTCACAGACAGAGATTATTATTAAATTACTTTTATTACATTATTAACAGTCTAAAAGAATTTGGATGGCTTGTTATTTTAATAATGACAAAATATTTTTTTATTTCCTGGTCTAAAAAATGATAAAAAATGATAACTTGTGAAACAATTTTAGAATTCAAAC
Source organism: Anisolabis maritima (assembly GCA_010014785.2). Taxonomy (NCBI): domain Eukaryota; kingdom Metazoa; phylum Arthropoda; class Insecta; order Dermaptera; family Anisolabididae; genus Anisolabis; species Anisolabis maritima. Next base: position 22,030 of record JAAAKE020037448.1, read on the forward strand.
TAAGTTCTAGAACTTCCTTCCAGGATAAAAAAAATAAAAATTGTCATAAACTGTATTCAAAAGAAAAATCAAATTTTATTGACATTTTAAATTTACATAAACATTTCTAATTCATTAATTAATCGAGAAGCTTAGTTAAAATGGAGAGGCTCCTGACCCTTTCAAATTACAAAAAAAAAAAATCAACTGAATTTGTATATTATTTAAAAATATGATCAGGAATAAGGGTATACAAATTTTTCTTACTCTATTTTTAGTTTCGTGCCAAAAACGTAGTTAATTATATATAGGACTGGACAAATTCGAATTTGGAACTCTTTATAAATAGGCTGTGAATTTAAATTTTTTCCCTATTGTCTCATTTTCTCGAAATTAGTATTTTCCGAGATATAGGGGGCAATTTTCTCTTTTCGAAATTTTTCCATTCTTTTTTTTGTGATTGCTCCTGATAAATTGACAATGGATATATTTTTTTAGGGTGCTTTCGAATTCCAGGGGCTTCCTATTGGTGCAGTTTCAAGGGTCCCCAATGGATAACAGGCCCCTATTGCGTTTAAACCTACAGCTACAACAAATAACGAAATTAAAAACAAAAAATTTAATAAAGGGATGTAATTTTTAGCAATCCTTTTTGGAGATAAATAACTTTTCTTTCATTTTTATAAAATTATACTCGTATATCACATTCCCAAACTATAGTGAACTGAGAAGTTATAATTCATGATAAAAAGGAGCTACTTTTTATTCAACTTTTACTCTATTTATTATTTAAATAACCGATAAAATCCAATCCTTGAAATTTATTTTTTATAAATTATACAGTGGTACCTTAACTTTCGAAAAGTTATACATACGAACTATTTGAGATATAAACTTTTTCCTCACTCTATTTTGGCCTCTAAATTCGAACTTAATTTCAAACTACGAATCCCAATGCTATTGCTATAACACGTGTGTGCCCACCACGCAATAAACTTGACCAATTGTATGCACTTTTATATATGAACATTTACATTGCTCTTTTTTTTTCTTTAATTTATAATATATTTTATAGATAGAATATTTACTTTTCCAGTTTTTTGGTTGATCCTCTTGAATTATTACTGTCAGCAGAGCCCATAGGTTTTGTATTATTGTCCCACGAACTATGTCTACTATGTCTTTTCTCTCGATAAGCATCAGCAATATTTTGAATACTGAAAATATACAAAAAATAAAAATAAAATTCATTTATAAGCGCAAATTTAAACCCGAAAATGAGAACTGAAAAGAAAAATTTTTTAGACATAGTTCCTCCCTCCGTCACGTCACATAACATAACCTTTGCTTTCTAGGGGCTACTAATATTAAGAGATTAGAAGAAAAGTCGATATATTTTTGACCTCATAATTGAAATTCTCCAATGAATTATTGGCCTTTTCTTTTTCCTGTCTTTGAAATGCTTTCCAAATTTTTTTACAGGGACATACCCAGATAACCCCCTTCCCAAAAGATCTTTCTGGGTACGTCTCTTGTTACCAATAAATAGAGTACTCTCTTCTCTATCTCAGTCAAAAGTTTTATCCCTAAATTTATATTTATTTTCCTAAAAATGTTTAAGATACTTTCATCGATGGATCGCCGTAATTTTAGATTTTGACATTTTTAATGTGGTTATCTAATCTTCGTTAATACACATATTCTTTAATACATTAAAAAATGTAACCCACCAGCTAAGACAAATGAAAATTCAAAATCACCTGGTTCCAATGCGTCTCTTGTCCATTTCCTTTTGTACTGAATCAGGCATCTGTTGAGTTCCTTTTGCTGATCCTCGGCCTTCCATGATCTCCTGTTTAAACTTAGGTCCTGGAAATCCATTAATGGAGGTATTCGATTGACCAAGGGAGTGTCCTAAAGGGTTTGTCCATACGTTCACTGTACTGTCCAGATCTAAACCACCGTTCATAGAGACGCCAAGCATTTCAGCTGAATAAGTAGGCCTTGCCGGAATTATCGGAGATCGACAACACACTCTAAAGAACAGAAAAAAATAATTTGCATAGCTCCTCTCTTTTATTTGGAGATGGTAAGTTTTAGGGAAAATAGTAGCAGGAAGGTCAAGATAAAGGAAGTCTGGAATTTACTAGATCTAGTCGCGAGTTGGAGATGTAGAGACGATGATTCCCTTGAATTGCGGACAAACAACGGAAGAGAAAATTGATTTTATTTCGGCAGAACATCAACCATGGTAATATCTAATAAAAAAGTGTCAATGCAGAGACATTTCTTCTATGGTCAAGTGACTGCAAGTAGGCAGTAAGAGACTCAACTCCGATCAGTCTCAACGCACGCGCCAAGGGAAGAAAGAGCATACTGAGAAGCCGCTCTTCTATGCTCAAGGCACGAACGAATCTGGGCCTTGTATAGGATTACAAGTGGTGAGGGGAGAAATACTGCTTAGATCTGAAAAGAAAACCAAGCTTCTTAACAGCAAATCGTGCTGCATTTACTTCTACATGGCTTATATTGTATATAGAAGGTCTATTAAGTGTTTTTTTTATGTCTAAGTTCGTCACATGTCCTAGTCTTATTAAGTGAACAATCTATCATCCAATGATTAGATCAATTCAGTAAATGAAAAATAAAACATTTTTGTATCAATTATATTGTAATTGATTAAAAGCCCTGAAGATGGGACGCTTGGTTTTCTAAAAGTAAATGTTTTGATCAAATCACAACTCCTACTCCTATCCAACTCCCTATTGAATAATTCTTTATCAATTTTTATGTAATTAATAATAATGATTATAGCTTTCTAAATTAAATCTATGATCCCTTTATGTTTCTTTTGTTCATTATTTTTTCTGAATATATCGCAGAGTTCCTGGGCCTAGGGTCTTGGAACATCAATCAGGGAGATGAGTGATATACATTTTTTTCATAATATAAAATTAAAAAAATATTAAAATTTTAATATTATAAAAATATATTTTTATTAAAATTTCTGAAAAATTAATTATTTTATCTAATATCTTAAGAAATGATATAAAGTATTGAAAAAAAAGAAAGGAATTAATTTATTAATTTATTTATGATGTAAAATTATCAAGAAACCGAGTTTAAAAAAAAATATATATAATCTGGATAGACTATCATCATCTTGTCCCTTCTCTTTATCATTTGCCATGGTAGTCTTCCTGGAGGATTAGGATTTCTTCGGCGGTGGCCATCACGACTACTTCCTATAAGAGTATCCTTCAGAGAGGGTCACTTTCGCGACTATTACCTCCAAGAGTTTCATTCATTCAGCGAGAGTCGCCTAATACTCCTTCGAGGAGAACAATTTCAGTGAGGGTCACTATTCTTACGAATACTACCCCGAAGAAGAGTCGTCTTGCATCACCTACATCACCATCATCTAGGGCCGCTAAAATCACTACCCTCCAACAGCTGAGGGGAGCGGAGGAAGCGCCTGCACCCAAATGCGGCCAACGTCATTTATTTTTGAATTTCCTTTTATTTACCTCACCACAATTCCATCAAATTTTATATTTTTTCTTATTATTATATTTTTTTTTTTTACTATTTCAAACTAATTATTATATGATTAAAAACCTTCAGAAAATTAATAATCAATTTAGTCTTTTTTTTTTTTTTTATTTAATTAAATTAAAATTTTCTTATTTTATCTCTTTTTTTTTTATTTAACAAGCAGATCACTCTCTCTGTTTCTGCATTCCCCCAGTATATCAAATTATTTCAACACCCATTGATAAATGTTTGATATTTTTGGTGTTAGTCAAATGACCATAAGACCCCTTGAAGTCGAACTCGAAATTCTATTATACATTACTTTTAAAAACCTCCATATTTAAATGGCTTCTGGAGCAGCCAATCAGAGTTCGTTGTTTCTGAGAGTTGTTGGTCATTGTTGGTTGCTTCGGGCTTCAGTTGCTGATCTCTCCAAGTTTTTTGTTTGTTGGCTCAATAAATGTTTGATTTTACATTAATCCACTCAGTGCACATCTCAATTTCGCCAATATTCTCCTTATATCAAATTTCCAGGTAATACATCACAATTTTATTATATCATTTTAGATAGAAAGTTTAAAATAACCTAAATTTATAATTGTTCATTTTAAATATGATAAATAAATTTTTCTTTTTATAAATAATTAAATCTATTAGCAAATAATGTAGTCAGCCATTAAACCTTATATATAATATAATAAATATTTGTTTAAAGCATACTAATTTTTTTAATGAGAAATTTATATTAATTAGTTCCCCATCCCTTGGCTGAGGTTAGAGATACTGACTGTCAACATTGATAACCTTCTAAACCAAGGGATATGGGTTCGTATCCCAGGCAATTCGATGAAATTTATTTATTTATATCAATTGGATACAATTGTATGAGATAGGTAGCTGTCCGTAGATCAGAGATATGTGAAAAGGGAGGAAGTCAACCAGTAGGGTAGCCTCTATCGAAATGTAACTCCCAAAATGTGAAATGTTTCGGGTTTAATTAGATAATGCCATCATCAGTTACTAGAGAGTATATGCAGATTCAATGTATAAGACAATGAAATCGCAAATAGAGTTGTTTGTATATTTCAATACACAAAATATATATAAAATAATTATGTATAGTGTATATAGATAAAATAATGCTCATCAGCATCGATTTGGCGGTCTTCAGAATTTTTTTTTATTCTGAAGACTTCGTCATATCGATGTTCACGGGCTTTATTTTAACTATATACACTATACATAATTATTTTATATATATATATTGTGTATTGAAATATACAAACAACTCTATTTGCGATTTCATTGTCTTATACATTGAATCTGCATATACTAAC
>JAAAKE020037559.1:0-26860 GCA_010014785.2 Anisolabis maritima
CCTTGGCCGAGAGGTTAAAAGTTAAATTGTGAGTATTGATAACATAAAAAGCCAAGGGGTTTGGGTTCAGATCCCAGGCAGTCCGATGAAAATTTATTTAAATCAATTGGATACCAAATGATATAAATATAAAAATTGGACCAAGACGGATGGCTGAAGACAAACGTTTTAATTACTATCCCTGAGTTTGAAAAGATTTGGCCTAGGGGCCTGCTGAGAAAATCGTCGTGCGCAATAAATGTTGAGAAACCTTTTTTACCCCTTGCGGACTAATTCGATTCAAATTTATGTACCTTTTTATCCACTTTTACGGATATAAAGTTGTTAAGTTTCATGCTTATCCGTTGAAATAAAAGCTACAAATATATTATGATTTTTTTTGCATTTTTGGGGCCTTTTGATTTGAAACGCAAAGATATTTTAAAAAATCGAGTTGCAAAATTTTCCATGATCCTAATACTTTCCCCTTACTATATATATAAAAGGAAGAGAAAGTAAAATTAATAAATTATTTCTAGATAGGCTCATATATTGTAAAATAATCAGAGGAAATATACAAGTTTCTTGAATAAACGACTTTTAAAGAATTTGATGAAGTTTAGAATTCATAATAAAATAAATTATTATAAGATTGAAGTCATTCAATTTCTTTTTAGATTTCCGTGCTTTTGAGTGCAATTCTGGTATGCTTAAAACGTCCTCGTGGATCAAAATCAAGCTGACGAGAACAGCCCGCTCCTCGCCTCAATCGTCTTCAAAGATTACACTCGTTCTCCTGGCAACGAGATGACCGTCGAAAGGCAATTTATGAACATTCCAATTATATTGGGCCTTATGGTACAAGAATCAATATCAATCCACAAAGTCGAGTCTCGCTTGAAGAGCAAACCCGTCGAGGAATGATTTGGTAGAAGAGATGGTGAAGGAAGACTGAAAGATGAATACGTGGGGCGGGTCTATCACGTTTGCTTAGTGATTCTAAAGACGTTATTAAAAATAGAAATTATTCATAAAATGGCCAATGACAAAAATGTTCCAACTAACGAAGTTTTGATATTATGTTATTTATAGAAGTCCATTAATATATTTTAATTTAAATCGCCCTGTTTTTGTATTTATGAAACAATTATATAATATTTTGAAGAAATATCATCTCCATATTAACATAAATATATAAAAAAGTATGTGTAGGATTTTGAGTCGGTTTTTTTAAATTTATGCTCCTGTTTCCCTGGTCTTCAATATAAAATATTGATAAACATTAAAATTGTTATATTTTAAACATTTATTTATTAAAATATTTTAACAATATTAGTATTATTTAAAAAAATTCTTTCTTGCCTTCATGAAGAATAGACTTGGTAAGATGAAGAGTTCGGAGCACAAATTTTGGGAGTTCGTGAACATTTGTCTGAAAACAATTTTTAATTAATTTTCTAAACTAACTAAATAAATTATTAATATTTAAAATAGTTAGTTTATTTGAAAGTGATTGATAATACAACTATATGTAAAAAATAATTGCTAAATTTTAAGAAATAACCAAATTTGACACAATATTATAATACTTTGTGTATATCCAAATTCAACTTTAAGCTTTTATTTTATCTTTGATTGAAATATTTACCTTAGTATTCATGAAGTAGAAATTCCGTAACCTTTTACATCATGAGAATCTAATAAAAGATAAAAGATTAAAATAAAGTGATAAATTTGGTTATGAAATTGAGCTGCAGGTAAAATGATTGGGAAAAATTTCCTGTCTTTTTTCGAGATTCAGATTTCTAAAATTCTTAAAAAGATCATAACCACAAAAAAGAAGGCAAAGCAAAAGGATGAGATTAAGAAGAATTTCTGTCCCACTTCCCTCTCCCCGCGTGGCCAAGAGGATAAATAAAAATATTGATATTGTCAGTATTGATAACCTTAAAATCCAAGGGGTGTGGGTTCGGATCCCAGAGAGTCCGATGAAAATTTATTTATATCAATTGGATATCATTTGATGTAAATAAATATTCCTGGACCAATTGTATCGTAAATATATATAATATTTATCGTTTAATGTCTATATGGCCTGGTGATACTGAAAAGACTAAAAAAAAAGAAAAAATAAGAAAAAAATGCCACAAAACAACACATTTGAAAAATTCATTCTCATTTTTGCTAATCTCTTTGTTACTGAAAAATGTATAATTTACGGCATAAAATCAAGATCGCTAATTATATGAAACACTAAATTCATTCCGCTGACCAATATTAGAAATGTAATGAAAGTGTTTTTCAAATATTTTTTTATTCATACTCTACAAAAATATCTTATCATATAGTCATATCACGGGTTTGATAATTTTTTTGTAAATTTCAAAAAAATATAGAAAATGATCCTTTTAAGGAACACCTATTCCAAATAAGGCCCATCTAAAAACAATAAACAAGTTTATTTTTTCATATTTACTTCTTTATTTTAAACTTTTATATTTATTTTAATCCGGTTTTCCTAAAATTATTTTCATTTTTGTATTTGCTTTAATGGAATAACATAATGAAGATAACAGCAACTATTTTTCTATTAACAAAATATTAATTAATTTAATACATATATAAAATTTAATTTAAAATCAAGTGAGTTAAGTAACAGTATATAGTTTAATTAGCATTATACTAACAGATTAAAATTTTCTGGAAGGGGTTCTAAACCCATTTTTTTTTTTGCAAAATCATCCATAAAGTATCAATTTTACGATTTTGGGGGGAGTCCTCTTCCCAAGATACGTCTTTGTTAACGAATAATTTAATATCTCACTCCTCGCACTCTAATCATAAGAGAGACGGTTAACATGACATGTTCTTACAAGCGAAATATATAATATAATGCATTATATATATATTTATAATAATATAAACTATTATTTTAATGGAAATAGCTGCATTTTTATTTGATATAAAAACGTGTTGATATTAGAATAAGTCAAAGAAATAAAGAACATTTAAAAAAGATTTCGCGCGGGCCTTATTTGGAGCACCTTGTTTCCTATATTTTGGCTCCTTTAGTAAAAAACTAAATAAATAATCTGTAAATGACATATATCCAACACGAAGTATTATGAGCTGTTAAACGAAATATTATTAATACATGTTTGAATGAGTTTGACTTGGCTGATGTTTCTAATTAGATCGAAAAAGTAACGGCTTAGGCTTCTATCAGCATTGAGAATTCAAATGAATCAGAGGGTGATGCTGTCAAAACAAGAATTCATAGATCCTGACGCAGTTGCTAGATGCTAGTAGGAATAAATAATACGGCTTAAACTCTGAAATGATTGATTTATGTACGATAAAATGGCAATGGGTCTTATTTGGCTCTGAGAACTCATAATGAATAAAATAATAGCCCTTTCCAAATTTTTCAGAAGACCCTGTTTGACGAGCGCTGGTGGCTTGCTTTCATAATAATTATTAATATTAATAATTTTGATTAAAAGCAATGAAGTTTGGAACTAAACCGGATTATAAAATTGTCAATTTTCATTTTGGAAGTTATATTCAAATATGTCAAATTTTTTTTTTGGATTAAATTAACTAAATATCTTTAAAATAAGAGGCAAAGCCTTTATAAAAAACAATTGATCAAATATCAAATAAATGAGGATGGGGTCTAGGTGAATAGTGCAGGTCCTCCCTGATATACCTCTTCCACCAAATGATCAAATATTTATGAGAAAGATTCGAAAATTAATTAAAAATCAAATTCCATTATTTTATTAAAAGAAGGTAATTAAATATTTAATGTTGTGTCCATTTATATATAGGTTCACAAGTTATTATTTTATTTTAATATACAAAAGTTATAACATATGTAAATTATAGTTATCCCAAGTATTCCATTTTTTTAATTATTTTAACTAGAAAGGACATAAATATCCTTAAATCACAGTTTTACTATATCAAATTATTTCTTTTTTTTGAAATTTTTTCATAATTTATACATCGCTAATTTTATACATGAATTTGTAAGAAAAGGTTCATTGGCTTAAAAAAAGTTCTTTTATTACTTTTTTAGTTTAAAAAAAAAAAATTATTTTTAAAATTAAAGCTTTCACTGTTTTAAATATTATTAAATAATTTTTTTTGGTAATTGATCTGTATAGAACGTTTCTTAAACTGTGGGCTCCTAAAGAGATCTTCATAAAAAAGGAAAGGTGGTAAGACACCCCAATACAGGTTGTCTGATACGGAAATAGTCAATTTTTTTTAGAAGAAAAAATGTAAAAAATGTACCGGAAAAAAAGTGTAAAAATATATAACTAGCTAAATAAAATTTTAAGGCTATATATAGCTATGTAGCCAAGAAATTTGACTGAAGAGAAAAAGTGAGGTAATCACCACTTATTCTTGAAGGAAAGATGTGCTAGAAATATTAAAAAAAGGAGTGTATGAAAAAATATTGAGAAACACTGAAACACATGTCTTGCCCGCGCTGTCTGTGGTCTTGTAATAAAATCAAAAAATTTCCAATTCACTACATTCTCTTGAATTACAAATTCTTGTTTCTTTAAATATGTTACCTAAAGAAGGCCACAGAATGAGTAGGCGGAACGTATTTTTTACAAATAATTAACATAGTTAATTAAAACAAAATTATTTCTTTAAATTAATAAATCTTGCCAAATGTTCACAAAGCAAAGAAAGAAAGGAACGGTTGATGAGACGGAAGGAAGCTAAAACATTTTGTTTACAGCAAAACATTTTTGTTTTCAAAAAACAAATTAATGACTGACCAATACCTTATTTAAATTTATTGACAATTATTTTTTTATATATATTATAAGTTAGTTATCCGCACAATAATTAGATTTTTTTTACGCCAATGATTTAACAAAACCCAAAAATTCATTTTCATATAAATAAATATAGCTATATAATTTATGTATATGGCAGTTAAGGTATAAAGAATAGTGAAAAAATGTAGCTTATATAGAGTAAAACAGAACTTATTTATAATTTATGAACTTTTAAGTTGCTTGATCAAAAATATTAAAAATCATCAGATCAAACATATTTTTTAAATCAATAATGAGTAAAAGTATTTATTGTTGGTGAGATCGGGATCGTATCTCTGGCTTATAGATTTGCACTAGGCCTATTGTTTATTCTAATTTTTTTGAAAATAAAGTTTATATTGCCATCTAGAATGAAATTTGCCCTTTCCTGTTGGGAAAATTCGTGAAATCTATAAATTTTGTTTGAAGAATATTTGCTCGGAAAAATTTGTCATGGTTTGATTAAAAGTCAAATGAAGAATTAAAGATATGCCTTTATCTATTCCCTTGTCATCTCATTGGTTCGGTTTCCAGTTAAAACTAAATTCGTGTAAAGTATTAAAAATTATGAATGTTTGTTGGTTATAAGGCTTTTAATATAAAAGTATGTTACAAGAAAAATTTCCAAGTGGTATCTTTCGTTTTGCTCCAGTGCTCCTTCCCTGCCTCCACCCCCCTAGCTCTTCTGAGTATAATGAAAGTAAAAAAACTAACCTTTAAAAGAAAAAAGTTTGATTTAAGGGATTAAGGAAAAAAGAGGCCTTTTTGACATTTTTACATAATCCTATTTTCAAATATCTTTAATTTTAAAAGGGAGCGACGCGATAAGCACTCCAATTGTTTAACTATTATAGTAAATTTAATTATTATTCTTTTCGAAACACAAAAAAACACTTAAAATGGTATTAAGAAAGATAGCCACACATGATGTGCTTCGAACAATTATAAGATCGCCATCTTGAAAATTTAAAACAAATTACCGCGATACTTATTCGATTCACAGAACAAAATTTAAAATGGCAAATTGAAATGTAGATAAACTAATCTTAAAGTAGGGTACTAATGTATTAATTTGTAAATCGATAAATTTCAATCTTGTTTCAATCTGTTTAATAGGAACATTTAATTTTAAAAAAATTGGCACCAAAAACATTGAAAAAAAAATTTACTAAAAGAATGAAATAAAAAGTAAAAAATTAAAAATTAGTTCCTTTGAAGTTGTGCACAACAAACTTAGGCATACAAGTAAAGAGAGCTACAAAAAATGTTGCTGTTGATTTAAATATTGCACTTATTGGAATCCAAAGGGTGAATAATTAAGTATAAAGGCCCCCATGATAAAAAGGACTGGAAAAAAAGAATATAGTAGTATGCAGCCAACAGTTATTTATACCTGTTTAAATAAATTTTTGTTGATAACTGAGGAATCGAACCCATATTTCTTAATTTAAAATTATATATATCTTCTACCCTTCTACCCTACGAAAAATCAAACCCTTTCCGATTCATTTTCAACCCTGACTAAGGTAAGATGTAGTTGTATTAACAGCTGTTGTAGAAATTAACTCATGTTTTAATATACATTCAATGGACACCTTAACGTCAACATACATAAATATATTCTCAGTCTCTTTTTTTCTTAAAGTATATTTAAATAAATTATTATTAATTTCTTTCATTTTAAAATTATCCTCATATTAAAAAAATAATGGGAATATTTATTATAAATTTGTTCGTCTTTAAAAAAATGCTTTTTATATAAATGTGTATATTATAAATGAAGAATTAATAAAGCGTTTTATTTTTAGGAAGTCTGTGAATGTTTATAGATAAATAAAGCTAAGTATAAGTATTATAATAATAATAGTAATAATAATAATAATAGGTAACAACAGGTGATTGCTCTATGTCTAAAACAACATAATGGAACTAAAATTATTTGATTAAAAATAATAATTCATAATGATATATTGTTAAAAATTATTTTTGCATTTTTATTTATATATGATATTAATATCTCACTCCTTGATACTTAAAATCGTAAAATTTTTAAACAACCTCTTTTATATATAACCTCTATACCAATATAGAAAATACTAATTATTATAATAATGGCAAAGTGTAAAATTAAATTAATTTCCAATTATAATGGAATATTTTTGAATATATATATATTTTTTTTAAATGGAATGTTACAAAAATGAATCACTATTTCTATTCAAAAACAATTTGATATGTAATTGGGCGGATTTAAGATCAGAAATGGGGGACGACAGAACGTACTTGAACTTTAAGAGAAAAAATTTTGGAACAACTACATAGAAAGGCCCCAGGAAAAAAATAGGGACAAATCGGTAGAACAAAAAACAAGTCTTAAAACTTGGAGCCTGATGTATAAGAGAGCTCCCATTTCTTAAATCCACCATTGTATAAATAAGTTGAAAGATATTTAAATTAGATAATTATTTTATTTTAACCATTAAAAAGGAGAGAAAATTTTACATCCCAACAGTAACAGTCAATTATTTAATTATTTTTTTTGACTGGGCTCTTCGAAGCTGGGAGAATCCATAACTTAAATAAAAAGGTAAAGGACAAGGGAAAATTATCCGATGTAAATGGAAAGTATCTCAAGACAGACAAACGGAAAATAGCCAGGCGAAAAAAATTGGGAACGGTAAAATTTTGGTTTAAAATAAATTTTAATTCACACCCAGGGTGAATACATATTTGCCAGGTTTTCAGGAAGGTATAACGTGGTGATCAAACTATTTGACATATAGTCTGTTTTATCAACTTTTTTTTTCATTTTTTAAATAGAAAAAGTAGTTAATCACATTTTTATTACATTCCGATATATTTAAGAAAATAAATATTTTCGGCAAATTCAGATAAAAAATTTCAGATAAATATCAAAAAAATTGAAACAAATTCTAATATTTGAAATATAAATAATTTCTTAAAATAGCTGTAAAAAATAAAATTATTTTTTAACCCCTAAATAACTAAATTTTCTTACACTATAAAAGAGGATAATAAATTGACGGAAATTTATGGAAGCAAATTCATTTAATTAATTAAGTATTTATAATTTACTTTTTGGAGGGAAAAATTATTTTTAAAATTTTCTATGTACATCTTTGCCTTTAATACTTGAAGTAAAATTATCTAAGATTAAGTTTTTATCAAATATATATTCCTGAATTTATTAACTTAAGGCTCAATTTCAATTAAAGAAAAAATATATATTTTTGAGATTTCTTTTTTTTGGAAACTTGATTATAATCGTAATCTTTAGAAAAAATTTTGTAAATTAACTTTTCCAAATCTTATAATATAATTAAATCTTATAAAGAATTAGGAATAATTTAAAAGATTTCTATATTAACATAGATTTGAATCAAAATTCTTTCTTAATTATTCTTATGATGTTATTTCTAAGATTTAATTACATAAAATTTTTTGGAAATAAATTATTTACAATTTAGGAGAAAAAACTAGTAAATAATAAAAAATTTATATAACATTTTAAGTTGTCTTAAATAAAAGATTTCTTCTGAAAGAAATCAATTGTTTTAATGCTCAAAATTATGGAGTAGCAGCCAAAAATTATCTTATTAATAGTGGAAAAATTGAAGGGTATCTTTGTAGATAATGGAATATTTTTTAATAAGTAAAAGAAGAAATAAATAAAAAGGTCTATTCTAAGAGCAGAACGGAATTGTTTAAAACTGTCAGACATATGAGCAGTATGTTCACCTAAAAACGTAATGTACAGGAATTTATCTGATGGTTTCAAACGTCAACTTTGCTCTTAGAAAAAACATTATCATATGAATGAATCCAAGATAAAATTTAAATAAATTTTAAAATTAGACTAGGCTTTTTTTTAAGTTTTTAGAATATCAGATTCTCTAATATTTGACAACTTTTAATAAAAATTCTACAGTGCATCTACTAAATCAGGCTGACTAGATGGTACCTGATCATTGAAATTTTAATTTCTCGTGAATGTTTGAGGTGCTCATTGAGTACTTTGAATGAGCAACCCAGAAGAGTTTGAGTCTAGCCGAGCGAGAAATTCAGTTCCTTAGAGGGAGTTTTTCTAAATATATTAAAGAGATTTTTTTTCTCAAAAGCACTAACTCAACTTTTAGAACAATAGTTCTCAATTAAAATCGTAGCACTCAGTTATGTCTTAAAATCTAATGTTCTCTAGGATAATATCTTGAAACAAATTAAAGTGTTTCAGATCTGATACTACTCCTTTATAAGATATTGTAATCAGGACTTTTGGAGATTTAGGATTGATGAATGCTTGATAATATATTCAAATCTTTAAAATTATTTTTTTATAAAATATTCACCGTTAAGTATCTCTCTCTTTAAATAAAATTTAAATTTTTAAATATTTAAATGTTTGAAAAAAGGTGTATTATTTATCTTGGAATCATTATAAGGACACTTGCATCTTCTATTACAATTAAAAATTGCAAAATCTGTTTCATCTACATGACTTTCTGCAAATTATATAATAAAATAATTTGTTTTACTAAGGGTTAATTTTGAAATAATTCTATAAGCAATCTGTAAATTTATAAAGTACTATGTGCGCCTTTAATATGACAAAGTCTTTCCCAGATTTCAAAAATTAACACTAATAAAAATAGAATTATTACAAAATTAAATACATTTCAGTATTATTTTGTTGAAATTTAATAAAAAAAAAGCTTTGTTTACGGAATAATCATCCTTTTTTTTATTTTATTAAAATAAATAAGACATATGTTTATAAATACATTTAAAAAAGAGTCATATAGGTATATTATCAAGCAAAAAGATAATTAGATTTTGGTAAAGTTGTATATGTTCCGCCTAATTATCTTATTGTCTGTTAATGTATGAAAATCTTTTTTATCTTCGAATATAGAATTTTTTTCTTTTTATTTAAAAAGTGGCCTATGAAGAAAGTATATATACAAATATACACGTATTATATTATCATTAAATGAATTCAAAGATATTCATTTACTAAATTTTTCAGATAATTTTTCTAAAGATTAGGAAAATATATATTTTTCTATTTTTTTTTCTTATAAATATATAAATAAATTGTTAGTAGAAGGTTATATTTAATATAAATAAAAAAAAGAGTAAAAAAATAAAAAAATAATATTCAATTATTTTTTATCAAATTTAACTAAACTAATAATGAGTTTTTTTAAGAAAAGATTGTGTGATATTCTTAAGGAATATAAAAAAATCTATGAGAATTATTGGATATTTCATGAGAGAGATTGGCGAATATCAACACAGCCTTTGTCTATTGCCTGATGGCGAATAATAAAAGAATAGCTGCAGCTATGTCATATAAATAGGCCAAATATATAAAGTATTATTGCCATCTCCACGGACAGTGTCTAATGGATCTCTGGCATATTGTAACACATCACCAGATACGGCGACACTCTCACCAGTTAAAGTATGATGGGATGAAGATCTTGGCACATCCGGTACAGCGATATTTAAATTAATTGGTTGCGATTCTCCAAGACTATCATCTGGTATTATTGTTTCAGATGGATTGTCATCAGTATGGATGGTGATTTCAGTAACTTGATCCATTTCTGAAAGATTTTGATTATCCACTGAGGAAATCCCGACGGCGGCTGCAGCGGCTGCAGCTGCTGCTGCTGCCGCCGCTGCGGCTGCTGCTTCATTGCCACTTGATGTACTCCCAGTAGTTGGATTGGGCGATGTTATTGTAGTAGTTGTTGTTAAAGAATGACTATCTAATGGATCGATTGGTGTATCTGGAGCTTCAATTTTCGTTGGAACTTCTATCATTTCGGGTGTTTGTGTTACAGGGAGACGTTGGCGTGTATGAGTGTTTAAATGGCGCTTCATGTCAGAACGTACACGAAATGGTTTACCACATATTGAACACGCGTGGGGTTTTTCACCTAAGGGCAAAAAATTTCAATTAATAATTCATTAATCTTAGAACTCTACTTTTCCACCTGACACTTAAATTCAGTTAAGACTTCAGGTTTCAATTATAGATCAGATTATAATTAAAAAATTAAAACGAAAGTATACGAGGGTTGCCTTTTATATTTTGGGATTTGAGATCAAAAACAAATCTTTTTGACATTTTATCTGTTAATGCAATATTGAATGTATGCTGGTCCACTAATACCCAAGGACACCTCAATCTCACGATAAGTCACATGATGATCTTGCAATATCAGTTCACCCACAGCATCAATGTTTTCCGGAACAACAACCGATTTTGGACGACTTTCACGAAATTCATCCTTAACCGAACTACGGCTACGATTGAAGTCGGCAAACCATCCATAGATAAACAGTAGTCCTTGATGGTACTTCATCGCTAAAAGTCGAATTAAGTTCATCGATGCACTGTTGTTGGATCTAAAGTTGTGAAAAATAATCACTCGAAAATGTTCACGATTTAATTCCATTTTTAGTCGAGATGATTTCAAGTTATTGTAAAATACACAAATAGCGCTCGTATGTCAATAGGTTCTGAGTATGTATACCATCAAAAATGTCAAACTTTATGATAGAAGCGTCAGCAGCACTAGTTTAGCACAATCCCGAAATATAAAAGGCAATCCTCCTATCATAAAGAAGTTCAAAACAAAATTGCAAATAAAAAAAGAATGTGCAATTTTTAATGCGAAAAATAAACTTTTGTGAAGCTTCCACATAACTATTCGCCTTTTCAAAGATGCTATCAGTCTCCAAACAAAAATCAGTTCAATGAATCGAATTGTAGATAGTGTTAAAGTATAATAGTAGTATAGTAGTGGATAGTATATGCTATGCGTATCAAAATAAACCCTGCCCTTTGTTTCGATCTAATAGATAATTAGGAGGCCCCTACTTTTTTAAATTATAAATCACAAAAATTATAAAAACAAAATAAAAACTTTATTAGATCTACTTACCGGTATGTATTCTTCGATGATTTTGTAAATAGGAAGATGCCCGAAAAGTCTTTTCACAATATTCACACTTGTAATTTTTTTCACCCGTATGTATACGTCTATGAACAATCAGAGAATATTTTCTTGCAAAATCTTTGCCACAAAATTCACATTGGAAATTCTTTTCTTCTGAATGAATTGATATACAATGATATTTTAAATCACCCCATTGGCGAAAATGACGACCACAAAATTCACATTTATATGGTTTATCGCCTGAATGAAGTCTTAAATGCACCTAAAAAAAATAGTGGTTTATAAAGAAATCACAAAAAGACTATAAAACAATAAAGTGGGTTTCATACTATTTTGAGATGGAAACTGTTTAATAAATTTCAAATGTAATCTAAATAGAGATAGAAAAATGAATTTTAACCAAAATCGTGAAAGAGTTTGTTTGTAAAAAACTAAAAAAGTATTTCAGTAAAATACTAGTATCTGTTGCCCAATTTTATTCAAAAACTTGGTGTGAATTTCTAAGTTGAAATATCAAATTTGAATATTTTTGATTTTTTGTGATATAGTATTCTCGTACATATAGATAGGCAGAATTAAGGTAGTCATCTGATAATTAATAACTAATTTATTTAGCAAATAACCTAATTATTTTAGCACTAATGCTAGATTATTATAAAAAATATTTTTCTTTATGGATTGAGAGGTTTATCTCACTACAATAATCTATATATACTCATCACTTAGTTGGTCAAAAAAATATATATGCACTAAAGACAAAAAAACTCTATATATAGTATCCATTTTCCTAAAAAATAAAAGCAATATTAACTAAATAGTTAGCAATAAACCTGATATTGTATTTTGGATTATATGAGTTTGTTAGGTGTTGGAATTTTAAGGCTGAGGATTCTGTTCTTGGCTCCAGATGAGTCTATTGATAAAAACACTTTTTTCCATCTTTATGAACGAGAAGAAAAACAAACCAGCGTTTGATCACCCAACGCAAAGTTTATTGAATATTTCGACTGACAGATCAGATGTAGGCTAATATGACTTGGTGCCGTATTTAACAGTTTTGTGATATAATATTTTATTCAAAATCTATATGGCAATATTAACTAAATAGTTAAAAAATATTAATGTACTGAATATCACAAATATTATGTGGATCAAAATATTTGCACAATAAACCTTGTATTTGTTGATCTTCTCATTATTAATAATTAAATTGCTCTACAAAATTACATCTCCTTCTTTGGAATTCATTTTAAATTCAATCTATTATTTAATTAAAAAATTAATAAGGCAATAAGAAGGCAGACTGCAGCAAAATGAAGCTTTTGGATGCTAAAAGTCGAAAGTAGACATTTCAGACAAATTTATTAATCCATCATGTCTCTTATTGGCTGTTTGTTGTCATTTTCTTTTATAGAGAATGTCGTGTGGTGATATGTGAGCATATTATAATTATGGTGACATGCGAGTATATTATAATAATTATAATATACTCATGACACCATACGATATTCACGATAAAAGAAAAAGAATATACGTAGACATACATTGTTACATTATACCGGTATACACCTACTCATGACAACTTTGGGCCTGACCACAAATAGCCAATAAGTGACTGAAGATGGACTAATAAATTTTGTCCGAAACGTCTCCTTTATGCTTTTGGCATCCAAGGGCTTCTTTTTGGTGCAGTCTGCCTTATTCTTCAACAGATTACAACAGCAACTAACTACTAGTCATTCAAAAAAATGAATATAATTTTTATTTAGAATAATAATTTTAATATTATATAAATAATAAATAATTACCTTTAAAGCACTAGCCGCGAAAAAACTTTTATTACAGATCTCACACGTGTGCGGTCTTTCTCCAGAATGACTTCTCAAATGATAAATCAATGAATTTCTATGAAGAAATATCCGACCACATTGTGTACATGTTAAATGCATTTCGGGTCTAATTTTTTTCTTTTTCTTTTTGGACAATGATCCTGATAAGTCTTCCTCTGGAGATGAAATTTCGCCAGTGTAATCTTCTTGATGATTTCTTCGAAGATGATTTGTGTATTGAGATTTTGTTGCAAATAATAAACCACAAATAGGACATTCATTTTCAGATTTTATTTCTGATGATGAAGTTGCAGGGGATAATGACCTATGAGTATCATCTTCGTTTTCTTGGATTTCAGTAATAGTTGGCGTTGTTCTGGTTGTTGTTGTATTTGTATTTAACGTATTGGATGCAACAACTCGGATCGGTTCTGATACAGTATGAGATTCTTCAGGAGTGGCTGTCGATACAACAATATGGGGATCAGTATCAGAAATTTGTATTCTATTGCCAGATAGATTCATTTCTTGTTCTGGATACCAAACTTTATCTGCTTTTATTGAACGTATTTCATTTGATGAAATAATAAGATGATTTGTCTCTTCTTCTGAATCCACTTCAACACGAATTCCCTCCATCATATCCTCGGTGTCACTAAATTCGTTGATTTCTTCCTCCTTCGGATGAGAAAGATTCATATGCGTTTCATACGCTTTTTGACGTCGAAACGTTTTACCACATTGCCCACATGTCAATGGTGGAGGGAGAGCTACAAAATTATTCAAACTCTTTGCCTCATTTGATAACTGCTGTGATGTTGTTGATTGTTGATGTTGTTGGTGATGCGGATGATGTTGAACAGTATTTTGATTTGGTAATGAAACAGGTTCACTAATATCACTTGGTTCATCACTTTTATTTAAATTTACATCGTCTGGTTTCATTTGATAATGTTCGTCTTTAGGTTCATAATGACTTTTTAAATGTTCAAAAAATTTCAATTGATTTATAAAATTTTTATTACACAATTCACAACTAAATGATTTTTTAGGATTTGAATGTGTTAATTTATGACTTGATAATTGAGCCTGTGTTTGAAATATTTCTCCACACTTAGCACAACGATATGTACGATTTATTGTCGAAGACGATGTTTTTCTAGGATTCTTTAATTTTTTTGAAATTCGTTTTTTATGTGGTAAACTCCTTCGTGAAGTTTTGAGATCATTTTCAACATCATAATCTGAATCATTATCATCCTGAAAACCATCTTCACTTTCTTCATCTAAATCTTCCTCATATGTTTCCATCTTAATGTAAGATGGATTATTTTTATCAATTTCGTCCACTTGTGTATTTTTAATAAATTTGTTCTTCATTGAAACCGTTCGATAATCAGTTAATTTTTTTAATTGTGTTAGGGGAGGAATGGGAGGATACATTTTTAAAATTCGGTCATCGCTTTGAGAAGGTGGGGCTGGAGAGGGTGTAGGTTGATGATGGGGATGATGATGATGATGGTGATGTTGGTGTTGATGTGGTTGGGTTAATAATGGTTGATGGTGATGTTCAACAATAACAGCATCTTCATTAACAGTTTGCATATAAGTTGAGACCATTCCTATTTGTGATATAGGATCTTTATTCACTGCCACGTCAGGACTAAGCGTTTCCATTTGGGAAATATGATGTTCATGAATAGGAACACTAGGGACTTTTGTATGTAAATTAGAAAGGTTGGTTGGACTAACGATCACATTTGATTCTGATGAAACAACTACATTATTTTTTTGTTGTTGAACTAATTGTACAGCTACAAGAGCGGCCGCTAAACTTCTATCTTCGTCAGTTAAATCCTGACCTAAAATCTCTTCTGCAGTTTCAAAGGACTCAGTAACCGGGATATATTGTGGAAGAGCTCGATCTAAGCTGGTATGTTGAGAAAATTCGTTGGAATTGCTCGATTGGCGTATCATCATATCAACAACCATATTTGAATGAACAACATGATGTGTTAATAACTCACTTCCCATTAATGTCGCATTTCCTGGTGAATTACAATCTACCAATTCTTTACTCAGAGCAACATCAGATACACGGTGTATATTCATATATTGAGTATTAATTAGTTCTGAAGGAGGCTCATGGGTATCATCGTTGTCTTTCAGGCCATTTGTGGTAGCTAATTTTACCACCTCACTTGGCAAATGAGTCACCATATCTACATTACCGAGTATCTCTTGCGAACGTTCATCATCCATTTTGAAGTGTTTGTGTTTATCGTTTAGAAATTAAATCATGATAATAAATCTGTAAAATGAAAAAATTATTAACAAACTTTTATATTTTAAAAATAGCTATAGTTATATAAATATTTTTTCTAAGATTATCAGTCAAATAAATATTTAGACAAAGTATGAGCAATTCGCCGGAGCTATTCTTGTTTTTATTCATATATAGAATTTATCAAATAATTAATGTTGTTCAATTTAGATAGAGAGAAGGTTAAGGCTTTTTTCTTTTTTAACAAATTATATTTATTTTTCAAAAGATAATTTTGAGTGGGTAAAATAGCACTCTGACCTGGCCTTATTCTTGCTGTAAGATTGAGAAAAGAACATATATATATATATTTATGAGTGTTCTATTTCTATGTATAAATAAATTATATATATATATAATATATTTAATACCTAGAAATAGTTTAATTATGAACAACCTAAATACAATTTTTTTAAATATTTAGAAAATATACTTAGAATGCTTTTTTAAAAATTTTATTTAGGTTATATATAAATTAACCATTTCTATTTATTAATTAAATTCAATATATATGTGTGTGTTCTTTTCTCAATCATACAGCAAGAGGACAGACTGTTATTTTATCAATCACAAAATAAATAAATTTTCTATTTTTATATTTTGGCGTTCTCTTCAATACTATGGTATTGAGAGACATTTAAATAAATATAAGGGGTCTCTGGAGTTATTAAATAATTAGATCGGCGGGCGTGGTCGGAGAGAAGAATAACAGCCAAGTTGTTGTTGACAAGCCAGGCCAAGCAGCGCTGAAATTCGGATGGGTGGCTTTGAGGAATAAGGCTGTTGAACACCCGCCGGAAGCCATCGATACCAATTTTTCTTAACACTTAATGGTATATTTATATAGTTATAATGGCCTCAGCAGCCGAAAATGATTTAAAATTAAAATAAATTCAATAAATTAGATAGTCTCTGTATTTTTTTAAATCTAAAAACTATATAAAAAACCCCAACTCAGTAACTTTTATTTGTTTTTATATAAATATAAAAAATGTTATGTTACTAAACTCATATCACTCAACTTCTTACGTAAGGTAAGGAATATTATATGTACTGCCATAATTGTTAGAATAGTTTAAAAGAAAATCACAAAAAACCTAAAAACATACAAGTGCAATTTTTTTTTTTTTTTTTTATTTAGGTGGGGGATTAAATCTAATAAATAATTGTTTTATGAATTTTAATCAAAATCGTTAGAGCAAATTTTGAGAAAATAATCGAAAAAAAAAAAAAAAAAACTAAAAATAAAAAGCATATCAGTAAAGTACTAGTGCCCATTGGTCGATTTTATTTAAAAGCTTCGATGTGCAAATGACGAGGATAACTAGATTAAATATAAAATTCAACTTCGAGCTTCTTTTCGTTTTTGAGAAATCTTGTTCAGAGATAGACAGACTCATTTTTTTTAGACCTCAAAATGTGTATTTTCCATTGAAATCTCAACTTCGATTTTTTTGTTATCGCAGTACTTTCTCACTATATTTCATATATATTTAAGAAGGGCGTATGCAAGAGAAAGAAGGGAATAATTAACTCCATGATTTTTTTTTATTTTAATTCTTTGCCGAGGTCATTTAGATTATAAACTGTACAATTATATTGTAACCCCATGATTTAGGTTCGGATGCAAATTAACATAAATAAAGAACTCCTAAAATCTTTGTAAGAATGTGATAATGTTGATAGTATTGAATTTGACTATATAGGCTACATTATTTGAACTAGAACGGTCCATCACAGTTTCGTAATAGAGGTAAGGGCCATTTAGTCGATCGCCCCCCTCCCCACCATTATTTAAGGCTCGGTACGTCAGAGAGTAAGAGAAAATAAAAATCTGGTCTGACGGCCGCACATCACACAACTTTCTCTTAACTGTAGTAAGGAAAGTTGTGTCATGTGCGGCCGACCCACCAGGTTTTTTGCGCCAGGTCTGCTAGGTAACCGGTTCACAATTTTATATTACCTTTAATTTTTAGAGATTTCTCTTTTGTATGTATTAACCATTTATCAATATTTTTTATATCAATCAAAGGAGCTCACCTTTAGTAAACACACGATTTTTTTTTTTTTTTGGAAAGAGAAAAAAGATCTATAATGACCAGTGAGTGGTGGAACCAGAAAGAATAAGAATAAGAGAATTTGTGGAAAATCAAAATGGAGATTTAAGAAGATGGATGACGACATAAGTCATAAAAGAATTAAGATGGGAAATTCAAAATCTTTTCTGTCTAGAAATAAAATGAATAAATTATTATTATTATTATTATTGGTTTAAGAATAACCAGGAACATATTAATTAAAAATATAAATTAATAATTTTCCTTTTTGGTTAGAGTGTCCTCTATCAGGAATGTTTTTATAAAATATATCATAGATCTTCTGTTATATTCATAAGTAGACAATCGTTTACTTTTGGATTGATTTTACAAAACCAATCCAAAGGTAAGCGTTTGTCTACTTCCGAATGTGTCAGATGATATATCTCAGGGGTGGCCAACTTTTGTGTGTACATAAGATCTACTTATCTTAAAAATGTGTTGCGATCGACTTGTTGTCATAGACGTAGTCTAAGTGGTGAGGGGGAGGTGTGAAATGCATACTATGTTTATACACTGTGTTTCAGTACGAGGTGCACTCCCGCGAGCTATGGGTAGATAAGCAAACTTTTTATTTTTTAAATCACCTATTAAGTTTTAGAGATATAGGCTCATAAATAAAATAAATTTCCAGACCCAACTTTTGATATTTGCAGCTACGAGTTCATTCAGTACATGAGGTACCTAAAAATTGCAACTCAACGTTGTCACCGTGGATAAATAATATTAATTAATAATAATAATATTATTAATACTAAAGATAAGAAGCCAATAATATTCAAGATAAATGGCTGTGTTTTTCTAGGAGTCGAATCAGAATCAGAACTGCATGCATACTTTTAAGTTTGCGCGTTGCGTTCGGTTACAACTGTAACACATTAAAACAAGACATTGCGAGCGATCGACCAAAATTGGCTTCACGATCGACTTGTTGGTCACCCCTGATATATAGGATTCATTTATTTACATACTTCTTTAAAAACATGAAAATTAAAGAGGGATTTCCTTGTTTTGACTTCAATCTATCGATATATAAATTTGTTATTTAATAAAAATATTTCTAACAACCAGGAATTCTTGGATTGGAAGGGCTTGGCCTAAATTCACTTTTTAAATTAAAAATTTGTTGAGATTATAATAATTCGATAGTAGTTTAAAAAAAAAACATTCCATAATGGGTCGAATATATAAACCTACCCATGCTTTTACCTAATATCTGTTTAGCGGAAAAAGCACAGTATTCTAAGCAATTTTTTTTATAGGAAAGGCTGCCTTTTCTTTTTTACACAGTACTTTGTAAAAGTGATTGGTGTTATTCATTTGGCCCGTTTTTGTTTTCTGATTCTTATAACATTGTTAATTTTTAGTAAAAAAAAAAGAAATTAATAAAAGAAAAAATGGGATTGAAAGTAATTAATAAAATCTTTACAAATAATTTTGCAAAAATCCTCCTCCTCATCTTTTTATTATTGACTAGGTCTGGTCATTGATTTAAGTTAATCAGGAATGTTAAAACTTATTTATATTTTCGAAAGATCAAATCAAATCTTTTATTTGAATTATTAAAAGTCATTTCATAATTAACAATATGTGTGAGATGATTGAATTGATTGGCAATAAATGGCACTTCCAGGACTCGAACAGGGATTTTCCATTTTAGCAGCAACCATGTTTAAAAACAGCAAAGCTCTCAAAAAAGATCCCATTCTCGCGCTCGCCTATATGAATGAAACTAACTCATACGGGGCCAGCTTCTTTGTTTCAAACGGACTAAAAGAGATGACAGTTTTTTGATGTGATTGTATCTCTTTCTATTTTGTTGTTAACTTAATGGAAATTTATTTTCAATAAAGTTGATAAAATAGGAAATTATTTCTGAATGTAATTTCATAAATATCCTTTAAATCGAAATGTTATAGACTGTTAGAGATAACTCCGAATTTGATTCGGGGTACAAATTGATAATGAAGGTTGGTATTCAGGGTTGGTTCAGATTTTTGATTTCCCAGAGCCCTATGCATAAAGAGGCTCCGCATAGCACCTAATAGCTCTAACAATTAGTGGGACATATTCCAAACAGAGTGGAGTGTGAATATATACAATCAGGGGTTGAAAAAATAAACACCGTAAAAATCACATACGGATACACAAGTGTTTATAAAGTGTGCCATTAATTGTTAGATCAATGAAGGTGCGGGCTCCATTTTGGCAGATCCTTCCAAGAACGATATTCTGAATACTTAGACGACTACAAGTGAACAGTGACAAGCCAGGTGCACCACCGTTGGATCATGTCTCAGCATTCGAAGACCATTTATTATTATTATTTGATAATGATCATTCACCTTCCTCTAATAACTCCCATCCATTACATTTCATTCTCAAAGGCCGTAAATTAGTTATAGTAGGATCAGCTGAGATTAAAAAGGCTATTTTTCACAACTAACATATTTTAAACAACCAACAGGAGATAAAAAATTCAACAATAATGGACCTATTAATTAATTAGGGTTAAAGGGAGTCTCTAAGATGTCAATAGAAGAGGAAGTAGCAAAGAAATAAATTTCAATAATGTGATCGAGTAATTAGTTATAAAAAAGTCTGCGGTAATAACTAGAAATACAAAAAATCTATGTTTTATGATATTAAAGAAATAAATATTTGAATAATTAATAAAATTATGTTCATGCATTATTTCTTCTTTATTTTTTTGGGGAGCCCCGCAAATAATATTTTTCCGAGGCCCCACAAAACCCCCAGCTGGCCTTGTTGGTATTTATTAAAAAAAAAAAAAAAAAAAATCTTTGAATAGTTACATTTTTCATTACTTTCACTTTCTTTGTGAATCAAATTTTCATAAAGATGCTCTCCCTAAGTCAATCTGAGTACAACTGATGTATATATATTTTTACGGATATTTTGTTTTCTATAAAAAAAAAACCACGGATATTCAAAAAGTCAAGTAATTCTATCATAGAAAAAGTTAATACCTATCAAAATTCAAGATTCAAAAAAGATTTTATATGTAATTTTTTATATTTTTCTGATTTTATAAAAAGTATAAGCTATTTTTAAAAGGTTTATTTAAAAAAAATTACATGAATATGTGAGTAATAAAAATTTTAATTTAAAATAAAATAAAATTAAGAAATGAAAATAATATATAATGTGTAATTTAAAAACAATGAATGATAAATAAATATCATATTGGTGGAATTTTAATTGGAATTTGGAATGAAATTAATTTTAATGAGATTAAAGAGAATTAATTGGAAAATAAATTTCGGGTAATAGATTTTTTAAATTAAATAGGGTTTTCATGTTTAAATAAAATAATTAATGAGATTTTATATTTGGCGGATATTAAAAAAAATTGAGTGTTTTAAAACATTGAAGTAGTCAAGAAGAAGCCATTTCTAAAAACAAGTGACAAATGCCTAGCTGAAGTTGCAAGGTCACACTTTGTCTGGCAAAGAGTAATCAGTCAAAATACAATTAAAAATTGAAATACGCAATAAAAACGATGTAGATTAATACCTTTGTGTTTGTTTAATCGTCAAATATCCAAAAATACGGTCATATTGCTTTAATATAAAAAAAATCTCTTGGAGAAATCATTGGATTTTCAATAGACATGCAAAATATGACAACAGTGTGAAACCGGAAGCTCGGAGAAATTGACCGTTTGAGAGCAGCACTTGCACTCACAACTTTGAAATTTAACATTAATTCTCAATCAAGAATAAATAAAATGCTCAATTTTAAATCATCATCCAATATTTTATCTATATTT
Organism: Anisolabis maritima; assembly: GCA_010014785.2. Lineage (NCBI taxonomy): Eukaryota > Metazoa > Arthropoda > Insecta > Dermaptera > Anisolabididae > Anisolabis > Anisolabis maritima. The sequence goes on from JAAAKE020037559.1 coordinate 21,851, forward strand.
AATAATTTACTAATAATATACCCAATTATTTAAAAGTTTATAAATAAAATACATAAAAATATTAAATTAAAAATTTTAAAATAAAAGTTTAATGGAGATGCTGCTGCTATCTATCATACACAATGAAAGCTTTTATAATAATATAACCTTCAAATTGACATTTCAAAATATTTTTTAAATTAACATTTGTTATTTTCTAAATTAAGTATAAAACATGGTTGACTTATCATTCCATTCAGCAGCTTCATCTATTCTTAAGAGGGGTGTAGAATTGGATATAGGCAAGAGATACACAGAAGCTTTGGTATGTTATCAAGAAGGTCTACAAATTTTAATCACCTCGCTAAAAGGTGACAAGTTCATAGATTTTTTATATTCATAAACATTTATTATCTATCGTCTAAGTAAAATTAATTATATTTCAATAAAGTTTAAGTTTAATCAAGGTGCAATGCACTCGACATCCCTCCTTGATTGATTAATTAAATTATTGTTTTAATATAATATTAACAAAGTAAAATTCCTTAAAAAAATAAAATAATATTTATCTTAAAAAATAAACAAAAATAAAATATTCTCAATCACTTATTATTTATGATAAAATAAAGGAATAATAAATTTTATTGGAGTAGCCAAAAGAGCCCTTGATAATATATTATTATTGAGAAGTTTGGTTGTTATATCATTAGTCATTTAAGAAAAATTATATATGAAGAACTAAAGAAATGATTGATAATGGACCAATAAAGATGACCCATGGACAGATGATGAGATAATAAATAAAAAAAACATCTTCAATATTAAAAAGTATATAAAGACTTTTTATTTTGGCAGATCCTGCTATTGTATATTTAGGAAACAAATTTTATTTTTCACAACCATAATATTTAATGTCATTATAAAGGAAAGTTTAGTTATAAAAAACAACAGACTTCCAAATATTTTTAAGTATCTTCACTTTTGGTTTCCAAAATCCTAAAAATCAGAATTTGTGTATGTATTTATTGTTATTTTTTCGGAGATATAGTTAGTAAATGAATATTACATGTTTAAAAAAATTAATTAAAATTATTTTAAAAAAGAAGTGAAGATCGATGTTCGAATTTAATATTTAAACTTTATCAATCTTAATATAGAGCTATTTTTATAATAATATTATATAAGTAGAATTCTTTTTTTTTTATTTTAGGAATTAATGAAGACCAAAAGAAACAACATATTCGAAAAAAAATAGAAGAATATATGTCACGAGCGGAAACTTTAAAACAACATATAGAAACAACAAAAGAATCAGGATCATTTCATGAACAAGTCAAAATTGAAAATAATTCCCACGGACATAGTTATGAAGCTGTATTTGGTCGATTTCTTGATGCTGAAGTTATACAAATAGATTTGGAAGATCCTTATATCAGAACTTTTCATCAGGTTAATTTTCAAAAAAAGAGATTTTTTTCAATAAGAAAAAAGATCAGCCAAAAAGAAAAAATTAAAAATATATTCTTATTCAGTTTTTCGAGCAAAGGTCGAGACCATCTTCAGGGCCCTTATAGTCATTATGAAGACAAGCCATAATGATCTTTTTTTTATAAATAATTTCCATAATTCTCATATAATATGCCAGTAATCAATTAAGCTAATTTTAAAAAAGGCAGAAATATATCATATCATAATTAATTAATTTACACGTATGTTTTAAACATTGTTTTTTCATTTACTTGTATAAAAGTTAATACCCGTAAGAATTAATTATAGTTAAAATAAAATATTTTGGAAGCTATTAGAATCCTTTTTAAGGACTCTCGTTTATAAATACTTTGTGATGGTATTGAGACTTTGAACCTTGAAGTCACAGAAGAAACGTTGAATTTATACAACACTAACCGCAATTCTTTCTTTCTTTTTTTTTTTTGTGACACTGAAAGCTTTATTCCAAGATTTATATAAGTGTCAAAATGAATTTTAATTGTCATTACATTGGCAAGCAGGTCCTGATAACCACAACAATAGCTCAGACCTTGCTATTTAGAGAAAAAATATTTGTTATTTTGTCATTTTTACTAGTCTATGACCAGTTATAAGCAGGACACAAACTCCAAAATAAAAGAAAATTACTCATCCTAGCAGAACAGAAATAAAATTGGGTTATTGATTAAACTGTATAATAATTGAATTAATTATTTAATTATTAAGAAAAAACTTCATTTTTCTCTACTTTATATTAATATCAATTTATATTTTATATTAATTCTAAAATATATATTATTTCTAGTGTCAGAATTTGGTGAGATTTTGTGAGCTCGTAAAAAGGAATTGTCCTAGTTTAAAATGTTTAAATTTGCTTACAACAGAAGAAAATCAAATTCAATTCCTGGAGCAGATTAAAGAAAATTTAAGAGGGTATAATATAAAATTTAATTATTCATTTTCGCAACACCTTCATGATAGACAAATAAAGTAAGTCATGTGATTATTAAAAAAAAAAAAAACAATAGATTATACTAATACTGATACTTTTATATTCATTTATTTAATTTTTTAGATTGAATACTGGTTGGATTATTAAAATTGGAAGAGGACTTGACTATTTCAAAGCTCCAGAAAATAAATTTTCCTTAGGTGTATTTGATCTCAATTTAAGAGCTTGTCATGAAACAACGGTCGATATTTTTCACCAAAAAGACATTATTTTAATTTGATTAAATAATGCTAAATTTTTGAACTTTATAATTTTCATATATACTATATATACTCGTGAACTTTTGAAAAATATTTCGAGTGCTTCACAATTTTATTTTCATTCTGAAGAATTTTTATATAATTTGATTTTTTTTATAATTTATTTTTTATAATATTCATTAATTTTATCACTTTTTAACCCAAATAAAACATTTAGACCTATAAGCCCATAGTCACAAGGATGAGCATAATCCTCAAAAAAGCATTCATATATCAAGATTAGGGCTTGCAAATCGGTTAAAACCGAAACCGGTTTTTTGTTAAAATTTACCTAACGATAAAACCCGGGTTTTCCGAAAAACTGAGCCTTTTTTTCAATTGATAAATAATTCTATTTTTCTACTGTTATTCATGAAGTATTTACGTATATTGTAATTTATTTAAATTCAAATAAAAAGAAAAAGATACATTGTATGAACGAATGAGTAATGTTTAAATAGTAAATAAAATAAAAAATATATTAGCGAAAGTGAAATTTGAGTGATTTAAAGGAATAGACTATTTATTTTTATACTTTATTATAAAACCGGTTAACCGGTTTTTTACTTTACGAAAAACCGAAAACCCGGTTTTGAAATTTTATCCGATTTTTGCAAGCGCTAATCAAGATTGATTTTTAAAAATAAGATCTAAATCTTTATTGGAGTACTATATCCAGGATTTTAGTGCAATTGAAATTAATTTTTTCGGATCTAAATCTTTTTGTCCATCATTGTACGCATATGTATATTTTTACAAATAAATATTTTTTATTTATTTATAAAATTTGTAGTCATTAAAAAAAAAGTTAGAGAAAAATTTTAAACCTTTATTCAGAAAAGCATCAGAAAAATCCTAATTTGAGACAAATTTCATCTTTTTATTTTCCTTTATTTAGAATTTCAGGAGTTAAAATTAATTATTCATAAAAGTGTCTAATTAAGCAATCTAACAATTTTTAACCACATGGATAAATTTGGTCTTTTTAGTCCCCAAATAAATTCTCAAAAAACGGGAAAATTACTCCTAAGTTTCTTGACACCCAGATTGAGATATTCTGTTCAGAAACTGTCCATACATTCAAAATTTTTGGAATCTTCTAATATCATTATTCACCTAAAGCACAATAAAAACTTCCAGTTGAACCTTTATTCTTTTCAAATACCCTCTTAGTCTGCGACTTTTTGTTTGTTTCAAATCTTAAAGAGACTCGAATTTATTTTCTTTAATAAATTTTATATCAATCGCTCTTTGTTTTTTGAGAGATAATTGGGCAGCCCACATGCGCAAGTGAGATGCCCAGTGGCTCAGCATATTCAAGCTTATGGAGGAGTCTTTAAATTGAGGGTCTCACACTATTTTGAGGTGGAAAATAATTAATACATCTTAAATATTTTCAATATTATCAATAATATAATTTTATTATATGTACACCCAAATTCATCAAAATCATTAGAGTAGTTTATGAAAAAATCACAAAAAACTAAAAACGTACAAGAGTAAAGTGGGCCCCAAACAATTTTGGGGGAATAAGGTTTAATACTTTTTAAAGATCATCTAATAATTAATTGTTTTATGAATTTTAATCAAAATCGTTTGAGTGAATTTTGAGAAAATCAAAAAAAGTACATCAGTAAAGCATTAGATTATGTTAGCCGTTTTATTCAAAAGCTTCGAGGTGCAAACGACCAGGGTACCTAGCTTAAATATAAAATTTCAGGATTTTTGAAATCTTGTTCTCAGACAGCCACACACACAGACTGATCATTTTGTGAGACCCATTTTTTTTTTTTAGATACAGGGGATCACAAAACGTGTATTTACGTAAAATTTCGATATAGTTATTTTTAGCGATCTTAATAGTTTCTTACTTTATATTTTATATGTAAGAGAAAATAATAAAAGGAAAATATTTTTTTGTCATTTGCTTGCCCACCAGATTTTTTGTTTCTGTTTATTTTTTCCGTTAATTTAAATAAATGTATTTAAAATTTCTGATAATAAGCAAAATTAAATGAAAAATTTCGAAAAGAGATTAGTGCACGGAGACCGAGGCGAGGTACAGGTGTATAAACCGTCTGGCCTTTCATCTCTCAAATGAAATCTTGGAATTCTTTTGCATATATCTCTCTTATTTGTGCACGAATTCTTATGAAAAAACAGAAAACTTGTTTTCATTCAATCATTAATGCATATAAAATTTTTGGTTAAAATACATCCATTTTAAGGACACCTTTATTAGTGACTCCGACAATTTCAAATTTTGAATTTTGCGCTTTCAATTTTTAATAA
>JAAAKE020037670.1:0-26848 GCA_010014785.2 Anisolabis maritima
ATATTTATGGGTGTAGATACATCGAAGATAAATGTCCGACAATAATAAATAAAAAAATAAATAAATATCTCGATTTTTCGTATATACAAATGGGAGTTGCCGAGCCAGACAGGCTTACATAACTTCAAGTCCTTCTCTGCGTGTATTTCTCCTTCACTCCTCAAGCTACAGACCGTGCGACGGGCCAAATATCACCTTACTCATCACGTTCAATCGTTGAAATTGCTATTAATGGAATTTGAACCACTTCTTTAATCCGCCCGGCTATTATGTTTCACTTAGTCTATTATATATTATAAATATATTATAAAAAAATTCGTCATTCTTTTTTTTAAATTTTTTTTACATACATATATCCAAATTCATTTTATCTTTTTATTCTCAAAAAAAAATTATTAATTACCTGTTTAAAAAATATTTATAATTTATCATATTAAAATACGTAGTTAAGTAAAAAGACATTTCAGGAAATATCAATTATAATCTAATAATATTAAAAATTAAAAGTCAATGATCTTCAACCAAGCACCTATATATTATTTTATTGGTTATTTTTGGTAGAGAAACCTAAAAGGGATCAGCTTTAAATTTAAATAATTTCATTCTAAATTGATTTTTATTAATGTTTTTTCTTGAAATTTTTAAAAAATATAAAATAATTAAAAATTTTTTCAAAATTGTATAAGTATGTATGAATACTTGCTTATCTCTCCTGAGAAAATATTTAAAAAAAGAATGACGATGTATTTTATAATATATAATATAGACTAAGAGAAACATAATAGCCGGGCGGATTAAAGAAGTGGTTCAAATACCATTAATAGTAAACATTATTTTTGCAAAAAATACTTCTCGATTTGCACAGGCTCACATAAACATTCGTTTTCTATTTAAATATCATTTTCGGTTAAAGAAGAGATTACTATTACTAAAAGGAGTTCTCAAAATAAAATGGAAAAACTGTCTTTTCTACTATTATTTAAAAACCAAAAATAACGAATGTAATAAATAATAGAATAAACTTAAAAATATATTTCTCATTTTTTTTTTTAATATTATTTAAATGTAAGCATAAAATGATAATATCAAAACCACTAGAAATCCCTAGAATGTTATTATAAAGAATAAAAAACTGAGAGACCAGAGGGTCTCTTCTAACGCGGGACTTGAAGATAAATAAATGTTGGTGATTATACTGTCATAAGATAGGCCGGTTGACGATTACATGACCCAATTGAAATTTACTTTTATTTTTCTTTTCCTGAATTAAATTTTTTGGCTTCTCTTTGCGCAGACCAACTTTTTTCTGTCCTTTTTCTCCTCTCGCCTTTACTCCATCCTGCTATAAATATCCCAATTTTTTTCCGACTAATCGGTTTTTAGTGGAGCAGATATCGATTTGTATAAAAAAAAATGACGGAATATCTCAAAAAATAAATTTCTGCTTCTATTTTTTGAAAAATTCAAATACTCTCCCCTTGCAAAGTAATTAGACCAGCACGTATCTTAATAAATAATTAGGAGAGCTATAAGAAATTTAAAATCATCAAATTCACAATGATTTACCTATTAGTAAATGTAGTATTTCCGGATTTCATGTCGGTCGTTTAATTATCCATTAAGACGAAACAAAAATTTTTTATTTATTTTATTTATTTACTTTTGAGAAGGATAGTATATCATTGGGCATAACATGTCGAATTGTAGACTTTTGTCAAAATACTAATAGATTTGAGAAATACGCCACGTTTTAGAATCTTCTTATATTTATTTTTGTAGGAAGAGTTTTTACCTTTTAAAGTAAAAAACCTCAATAAATATAATTAATTTTCCTTTAGGATATAAAAAGTGAGTCTCCCACTCCTTTGAATCAGCCGCGGATTTATCTTTTTTAAGCTAATGAGCTTTCCTTTAGTTAATTATGTTGACGTTTAAACTTCAACAGAATATTTGACAGAAAACATTAAAAAAAACCTGATACATGATTAATGATGTTAATTTGAGTAAAATATTAAAGGCCTCATACTTATTTATAGCATATCAATTGCCCTATCAAATTATACTTGTAAAACAAGAAGATGGATGAAATTTTTATATTCTAATAAGAGGGCATTGCTCAATTTGAAATGAAAATATATATTTTCATCCAAAGAACGATTATTTGACTCAGGGGTTTTTTAAGTGAAGATTTCTCTTTTCATTTAATTTAAATCTTTTTCAGCGAGCTATTTCTTTATCGGCCGAATGGAGAATACAGAGGGAGTGGAAGGAGTTCGTAATGGCATTCGAACATTAGGAATTTGTTCTTTTATTGTAAAAATAAAATAAAACGCTGTTAATTTCTGCCACTATTTGAAACTTTGAGTCTATAGTAGTAAACAACTGACGGAAATAATCTGCTCTTAGCGCTATCTATTATCAAAGTCAATAACTTATCAAACCACCCCCATCCCCTCCGTTCGAGCATAATTTTTTTTTTTAGTTTAATTTGAAAATTACTTTTTAATGGAGATAATAAATGCACAAATGAGTCAGCAGAAAAAGTGCCGATTGCTTTAAAGAAAAGGTGCGTTGATTAATTTAAGGGATGGAAGAAAATGGAGATGTTCCTCCCTATTCACCAACCAACTCACTTCCCTTACAGTATAAAGTTTGTGTGTAAATAACTAATTTGCTTATCTTGTTTCCCTTTTAACTAAATTTAAAAATAATTAAATGGAGGGGGGTGAAAATTAATTTTTGAAAATAGAAAATTTCCCTTAGGAAATACGCAGAGAGCTGAATGGAATTTTTACTCTTCAATCATTTTAAATTAACTATTAACTATTATTAATTGATAGAGAAAATCTCATCTTGTTAACTAAATGGAGGATTTTTCAAAAGGTTAAATTAATTTTCATATTTTTTTCTCACACAATTATATGAAAGTGAATGAGAAAGAAAAGGTTCATGAGAGCTGGACTCTCTCTCTCTCTCTTTCTCCCCCCCCTCCTCGATTATTTTTTGTTTTAATTTCGATTCAGATAAAATTTAATTTTATAGTTATTTGTGAACGCGAATGTAAGATTTATTCTGGTGTAAACCTTTAAAAACTCTTTCGCTATTTTAGATTGATTGAATGAATATAAAATAATTTGGATTTGGATTAAGATACAAAGAGAAAATGAGTAGAGCTAAGAAAAATTTTTTTAAGAATCATGGAGCTGGATTCAGAGCCGGTCAGTGGGGGGAGGAAGAAAAAAAACACGTTTGGGGTTTAAAAACGTGACCAGATGCAAAAAAAGATCTTGATATGACACGAAGGGACTAATTTACAAAAATATTATTAACATTTAATATAATATAGTAAGAGGGTTGCAGTCAGGAATAAGAATCTCTATTTATCACAAATATTCTATTCGGGACGTTTCGGTATCGATTTCCCCAAGCCAGAACGTTTTTAAAAATAGACTTTTATTCCTGGCTGCTATGTTAAATTGATATCAACATCATCAACAGCCACTACATACATATAAATTTTTTTTTAGTGCTTGCTTCACGTACCAAAGGCCAAATGTATTCATAATTATTATATTGGCCTTAATTAATATAAATAAATAAGAACGGAGTCTAAATAGTCTCGGAAAAAGACTAAAAAAAGCCTTCGAATAAATACAGAAGACTAGCTCTGGGTGTTTATTTACAGAACCACCAGCATTTGGAAAGAATCGTTTGAATAATTTCCTAACAATTCGTTCAGTTGGGAGTAATTATATAAATATTTACTTGTAGTAATATATTTTTTATTCTCTCTTACTATATTATTTATTGGTTCGGATGAAGATGTCACAAAAGATGTGAAATGTCAAACACGTCTTAAACTCGAAAAGGTGGAGCGAGCGAGAATTTTAACGGGATGTGTTGGTAAATAATAATTCTGAAAAATAGATTATTTTTAATTATAAGCGTACATGTAGGCTATAATAATTTTTATAGATATCCGCAAAGAATGCGAGATCAATTTCTTTTCCTGCCTGTTGCATGAGGCCTTTATGTATTCTGCATTGCTGAAACCAAATTTGAAATCAGTTTTCTTGTGCATCTTCTACATTTCATGCAATTTGAATTTTTTTTTTTGTAGAAAAAGGAGCTTGTGGGTCAGTCGAACTAGGAAGAAACTGAACAGTGTCCCGTATGGGAAACTCTGGAAGAAGGGATGTCATATATTGTAAATGAGCCTATAGTCAGCCGAGAGAGGATTATCCCCCCCCCCTTCAAACTTGGCCTAATGAAGCAGTTCGTTAAGGAATTAAATTCTGCTTTTCATAAAGACCTGAAGTGTTTGGCAAACCTCAAATGAAACTTGAAAATATTATATATTTTTTTTATTGTTTCTAAAATGGAAAACTTTTAATAACAAAATAAAGAAAATAAAGATCAGTATTAATTCGCTTAAAATTGGCTATATGATACTCCGGGTGTTAAGTCTTTTAAATAGGAAGCAATTTTTTTTCAAAACTGAAAAAAAAATAGATAAATTATTATATTTTTATTTCACCTTGAAAACAATCTCAAATCAGAATCAGAATTGAACGATTTATAATACAATAGCGTCGCTTGAGGCAAGCAAGTTATGAAAAGAGTAAAAAATAATAATACTGTATTGTCATTAACTGATGTATTTTATATGCTAATTACTTAGAAAACCTATTTACTCCCTAACCTTTGTTTATTTCGTAAATACAATTTCATAGATCGTTAAGTATGTGAATGATGAAAAAAAAGGCAAGAAAGTACTTGAACTAAGATCGGATGTGGGGGTGGAGGTGAGAAGTCAGAGAGGCCGCCGGTCATCAAAGATCGATTAAAGCCAGCCCCTGGACCAATTTGATGATGAGATATGACATCACAAGCATCTGACAGATGAGCTCAATCGAAATCAATACTGATTATATCCGTTAATATTTAATTAATTGCATTCAATCCCGCTATTGCATTGGGTAGTAATAGCTACCGATGTTTCCTTAATAAGCTAACATAAATGTTTAAACAATAATTGAAATTATTCGCAAGCTGTCTATTAATAGTTATAATAATGAATAATCTATAGGCATGTATTAACATAGGACTATACTATATAATCAACAAGAAAGGGGAGGAGATTGTTGAAAAATAATTTTAAGAATGAATAAAATGAATTTTTTTCAGATATTGGCGTTAGAATATCAGAATTTCTCTCTGAATCAGATGTGGTGAAAAAATTGAATTATTGAAATCTCAGCTGCCCCGTCAAATCCCAAAGAAACGAGAATTATTTTTCAGCAATGAGAAAAAGAAGATCAGGCCCATCAGAATATCTAGTCAAGTTTGAGGGCTCCTAAATATTTGCATACTGTGAAAGTAAAATTTTTTAATCAATTTTAATTTCGCTATTTTTCTTAATTCAAATTTTACAAAGCCATCCCGTTTTTCACAATTTTTATTTTCTCTTACCTATATATGCAATAACTTATTAGAAAATAATTTGCAATCGCAAAAAAAACCGGTGTTGAGATTTCAACGGAAATGCACGTGAAGTCCCTGAGTCTAAAAAAAAATGGGTCTCGCAGAATGGAATGTGTGCGTGTATGTGAACGAGATTTCTCAAAAACGAGGCTGAAATTTTATATTTAAGCTAGATATCCTCATCGAATACACCTCGAAGCTTTTGAATAAAATCGGCCAACGAGTAGTAGTGTACTTAGTGTTTTTTTTTTTTTTTTTTTTTTGTTTTTTATTAAAATTTATTAAACACATTTTTTTGATTATTTTTGAAATTTATCAAATTACTTTTATCCCCCAAAATGTTTGGGGCTCTCGTACTTTTTTAAGTATTTGGTGTTTTTCTCTAACGATATTAATTAAATTGTCATATAAAATTAATAATTAGGCATCACTCAGCTTTTTTGCTCTACGTTTTCTTTTTCGCCTACTATATTCGATAAAATGTCTTATCGCACACTAATTAAGTGAAAATAAAGATAATAAAAAAGAGACACTTATCAATTATTTAAATAGGTTATGTTGAAAAATTATTAACATTAAGGTGTTCTGCCCCCAGGGATGAATGGGCCATTAGCTCCTTTCTTTATCATAAAAAATAGGCAACGAAGTTTCAAAACTTTCCGCTATTCTGAAACAGGGCTATCCAAACCCCTGAGAGGCAGGCATGCTAATTTTTATTAAGTTATTCTTAGGCTATGTTTATTTAAGTAAATATATTTTTATTAATTACAATTAAAAAAGAAATAAAAGTGAGAGTGATTAAATAAAATTTCAGAATCTATATGGACGTTTGTTTATGATCTTGTACCCTATTTTTTTTTTTTTTTTTTTTTTTTAATAACCCGCTCCCACTCAATTAATAGTTATAAAAATTTGTTTAGGGCTTTAGAAAAAAGTCTTAATTGTTATCATTGAATACAAAAAGATTTTATCCAACGGATGCTGAAAAAACTGTGATTGTTAATAAATTTTTCATTTTACCGCACCATGCGGACTGATTCACTCTAGATTTTAATAGCTTCTTAGGCTCTCTTAGTTGTTAAGTTTCATCCTTCTCCGGTGAGTGTTCCTAGAAATATAAACTAATAAAAACGCAACACACACGTATATAGGCGCATTAAGAATTTTTTGCCATTCTGTTAATTCGAAACGAAAAGACATTTATACAAATAGTTTTGAAACTTCCGTGCCTATTTTCTACGATGAAGAAAGGAGCTAATGACCCATTCATTCTTGGGGTCAGAACACCTTAATGTTAATAATTTTTCAACATAACCTATTTAAATAATTGACAAGTGTCTCTTTTTTTTATTACGTTTTTTATTTTCACCCCATCCCATGGCCAAGAGGTTAAAGATAATGACATTGTCAATATTGATAACCTTAAAAGCCAAAGGGTGTGGGTTCGGATCCCAAGCAGTCCGAAAATTTATTTATATCAATTGGTATAAATAGATATGCCTGGATTTCAAGTATCGTAATAAATATATTGTGAATCGTTTCAAATCTCTATGGCCTCAGATGACGAAAAGACAATAAAATTGGGAAATTCATGATCATAATACTTTTCCCTTCCCGCCCGGGAAAGTAAAATGAATGAGAAGCCAGCAACTTGGACGCGTAACCAAATGTTCTTTTTCTTTTTTTATTGAATTTAAAAGAGACCCAACTCCCATTGATTTCAACAGAAATTTTACGGTTAAATATCTGATCAACGTTTTTTTTTTATCTAAGTCTAAGCTTATAACATTCACTGATCTCTTTTTTTATTATATTCATTTCTTTTATGTGTCTCTCATTATGTAAATAAGTAACAATATTTTTTTAAATGTAGACAACATTATATGGCTACTTTCTCCGAATCGGAGAAGGAACAAATTAACATTTTAATAGTGAATCTATTTTATTTTGATTTCATGAATAAATTAAATAAACCTGCCTCCTACTCCCTTCCTGTTCCGATTCCCGAGGGAGGGACCAAAGATGGGCTTTGAGGGCTGCGGGCCAAAGGACGGTGGGTTTGCGCGGACGCAATTGGCGACGATTCGCAACAGTCAAACGAGATTAGAGCCAATCCCTTCTGATCCCCTATTGTCTATAAACAAGTCATTAATGCTCCGACTACTAAAGTTCTACTCAACAAAAATACAGTAGAGTTCAGTGGGGATTCAGGGAATCCATTGTGGTGACATTTTTGTGATTTTCTCTTAAACTACTCTAAGGATTAAATTGGCTGGACAGTGAATGGTACCTAGGCTCCGACGCAAAAAATCTGGTGTGACAGCGCATCATTCACCTTTCCTTATCTAAAGAGGAAGTACACAGAAATGTATATTTTTGTTTGTTAAAAATTAGTATTATAAGGCCTTTTTCTGTGCTTCCGATCCCAGCCACTGACTAGCTACCAAAACTTCCTTTTCAGTAGAATTCACGATGTCACAATCGAATCTCTTGACGGAAACAGCGTTATCGCCTATTTGGAATGGAGATAAGATAAATTCTAAATTTAAGGCTCCTATTCAGAAATATTACTAAAAAATTTTTGGAATGATATGAGCAGTGTGAAGGTGTCAATTTCTAAATAAATATCTTTTAGACGATCGCTTTATTAAACAATCAACAGGCCTTGCTGAAAAATTCAGAGTGGTCCAAAAGTCTTATACTTATTTGCATTTAAAATAACAAACATGAATTAGCTGCTACTGGCGATATTGACCAGCCCTCCTTATGAACCAAACACCTGTTTGATAAGTATAAACATTTATATTAGGAATTATTTATCTCATGAGGACTTTTTATATTAATAAATTAGTACACTTGTCTCTGGAGACAGATCTGCGCGCGTGCACTGAGAAACAAATTAAAGAATTCGCTTCATCCTAAGGAAAAAGGCCAACCATAAAATATTTCATTCACGTGACCCGTGATAAATAAAAGTTAATTTAATTGAATCAAGTTGATTGTTCTATTTAAGATAATTCAATTCACTTATATAATATCTATTCATAATAACTAAATTAATTTCCCTCCCTCCATGCCCCTTTATATATATCACTACCATACGGGAATTACAATATAATAAACATATTAATTAGGTTTCCATTAGATGCAAGAGAGGAGAGGGGCAAAAATTTAATTAATTTCTCCCCCACATGTATAGTGAGTGATATTGTTGTTGTAATGATGGGGGCAATTACTCCTATCCGATGCATAGACATGAGATAGATGGATTGAATCGGAGATGCATTGTGCCTGTCTAATCAGAGAAGCCGACCCTCCAAGCATCGGAAGATGGACATCAATGCACTTCCTGCAGGGCCCTTCGCCATGGGCCACCATTCGACCAGATTATGGACTGTCTCTGTGTGCTGGTAATAGAAGGAGATGGCCTAAATGGCCCGAGTAATTAGCAGCCAGACTAAATACAATATGATGTGTCCTTATTATTTATGAATCAAATGGGAATATATTAGAGGCGCGGAAAAAGAGTAATTATCCATTTGACATGGCCTTAAATAAAGACTAAGCGCAGGGTCGCCGGAGGCAATCCAGACATTAAAATTGATTTATTTATTTTATGCTTTTTTAAATAATAAAAAGTTTGCAATTAATGATATTTTTAGAATATTGTAGACACCTAAAAACGCCTTGTTGGATGAAATAAAATTTCAGTAAATTTTAAAAATAGTTGAGTTTTTGGTGGCTCATAGAAGGATGTATAGGAAAAGTTTTTCATTTGAAATAATTTAGAAATAAAATTTTAGTCAAAGATACAGAGCCCCATCGGAGGCATAAATTAATTCGATTTTGTTTACTGGAAAGTAGACAACCAAAATGAAAACTCTCGAATGAATTTTTCGATTAATTGAGCTCCTGAGGCGAGGCGAGGCGAGGCCCCTACCCCTGCAAGGGGAAGGGAAAATAATTCAATTATTATTAAAACTAAAAGGTCAAAAACTATTAAATTATTGCTTAAATTCTTGTTCTATGTTTAATGCGATTAATATTTTATATTATCAATATATAAGAATTAAAAAAATATAAAGTATGTAAAGTATTGAATAAAATATTTGCAAGATTGCGGAATTTCTATATAATTATATAAAAAAAAGTAGAGTCTGTTAAAACTGATTTATTTGTCATTTTTAAGGAAATGTTTTTAAGAGAAAGTTTTTACGAATTTTATTATCTACTTTAAGATTTATCTAAATAATACGAGTCTCATTTGTTCTATAAAATAAAAGTATAGATAGAAAAAAATCATCTACCTAAATCTGTAAAAAGGAGTGGAAACTGTCATTTTTTTTTTTAATTCATCTGCAGAGCCAAAAGTAGTGCTTTCAGTTTACATTGAAGCTTAAAGGAAAGTTCGGCTACCTTTATTCCTTGGTCTTCCGCTGGGAGTAAGAGAAGAATACTCATTTATCTCCTTCTCTTATAATCTATTTTTTATAGAAGCCATATAGACTTTTAAATGAACACCATATATTTATTAAAGAAAAAACTATCCAGTTGATTTGAAACAATTTTCATTGGACTGCCTGGGATCCGAACCCACACCCGTGGGTTTTAAGGTTGTCAATCTCAATACCTTTAACCTCGATCTATTTCTGTTTCTCTCTCAACTGGCCACAAATAATTTCAAAAATACCATATTATCATTTTATTTAAATTCACGATTTATATAATCCAAGAATCTCTTCCGAATCAAGTCGACAAAGAAAATTTATTATACGCTGAATTTTAAATGATAATACTAATAATAATATCGGACGGAAACACTGCTTAAAAACGATTAAATTCAGGTATGGATGTTTGATATTACAGTCATAAATTAATTGTCCAAATATTAAGAACAATTTGAATTAAATTATTTTTTATTAAAGAAGCTATAAAATTTAATTTATAGGCGAAAAAAAATTGAATTTCACTATTCTGAGAGACTTATTTGGTTTTAAAGAGTAAGAATTACGTCATTCGCTGACTTGCAATTAGTTCCGGAGCGAACCTTTATAACATGCAATAGAGCCTATCTCTCTCTCTTTATATAGGGTCCTAAGAACATGTACGTGTACTTATGCAATGGGTCATATAGATTTTATTATTAATTGCTAAGTATAATAGTCTCGCGCATCTTTTATATATAATAATAATTTTCCCATAAAGTTATAAAAAATTTTAATTACTCGCAAAGCTTCAATGGCCCTGAATCCGTGTGAAGTGTGTAATTTTATTTCATGGAAGAATGAGAGATCTTTTTTCTAGGTAAAAATTTTATTTAAGAAAGATATTGGAAAAGTAGAAAATTAAATTTGTTACGCACGATTTTTCAAACATCCGATCAATTGAGTTCCCTGATGAAGAGACCGAAATGTTTTTTGTTTGCTTATTGTCATAGTTTTGCTCAGTGATTCTCATTATCCTAATACTTTATTTTAGAAATTAAATTATACATTCAAATAGCCCTGTTCCTTGGTGTAGAGGTAGCGGTCTCGCTTTACGTACCAAAGGTCAGTGGTTCGCTTCCCGAGCGATTATATTGGCTATCAATTAATATAAATAAATAAGGACGGAATCTAAATGGTCTCAAATGCGAAAAAGACAAAAAATAGCAGTAGCAGAGCTTTTGAATGTTCATTATTATAAAAAGTGAATATAAATAAATTAAAGAATCCAATTAACCGAGCGTATCAAGGATGCCTAATTATAAAATGTGAAAACAATAATTTTTATTGAATTTTTTCTGAATTAAAAAATTTTAATTAATTCAAAGAAAGAATTTATTTTTGATTTAATTGTTAGTCTTGTTCTCCTAATGTGGAAATTTCCTCTGACCGGAAAGCCTATATATTTTTGCATTTGGACTTTATTATTCATTATTTTTTTGTTTTATTTTCTAAACTTTTTTAGGTTTAGTATGCCGTAAACGCATTTCGTTCCTCGAATCTCCCACAGTATATAATAGAAAAAATAATAAAGTGGTCCAATGATCAGCTTCATTTCTTCTGTTCTGAAAGCCCTTCTCCATTCTTGACATTCTTAAAAATATTTTCAGACCCACTGAAATATTGCCACTTGGATTTAGTAAATTTATATTATTATTTTGTAATCAGAATTTAAACTAAAATCATTGGCTAAAATTGATATAAGGGTTAAAATTTTACATGTTCCATTATTTTTTAAATATAAATAGGTTTATTTGATAAATTAATGCTGAAAAAATTTTATCCTTCCTAAAACGAACGATTTTATATTATACTATGTATTCATTTATTTTTTCAAGATCATTCGATGGGGATCGCCAATTTTTTCCCATCATTTTTGAGCTAAAAGGATCCTCTGGACAAATTGTCAGCCAAGGATGGCCAAACATTGAGAAGTTTTGAAAAAAATTTTTCAAAAAGAAAGAAATTTTCAGAGAAATGCATGAAAGTCATGTAATGATTTAGGGGAAGAATCTCTTATTCATGTTCTGAATTTTGATTATCTCTAGGAAAAAAATATTGTATGCGTGATAAAATAAATAAAAAGAGATTTGCAATTGAAATTAGTCAAATGTGTGTGCGGTGGGGGAGAAGGGCTCGTGAATCTTCGCTGACAGCTACTAAAAAAAAGGGAGGGAGGGCATCAATCTGGTTCATAAACGAAGGATCTATGGGGATATACACGAACGCCACTCACTGACAGGCCAAGCTAAATGCGGAAATTGGCTTCTTTTAGCTCTTTTAATCAGTTACATGATAAATGACACTATCACCCACTTGAAACGTTTTTAAATCCATCTTAAGAGATATATCTGAAAATGTTTAATTAAATTGAAAATATTTTTTTTTAGAAGGGGAGGTGATGGAAGACTAAATATAAATTAGAAATGGTCACGTAATCATCCCGCACTTGCAGACACAAAATAACTAGCGAATTTATTCCGTAGGTGAAAAAAAAGATATATTTAATAAATTCTAGGTATATAATAAACTAGTAAAGTACTAGTGATTATTAACTTATGAAATATACAAAGGTGCTAAATGTCCATTAAGGACTTAAAGATTTATATACTGACATTGGCCTGGGTAAAAATAATGTATTTTTTACAATTTGTGTAAACACCTAACATATTGTATTGTAAATTTTTTATGTATTATAGCTCTGAAGATGGTCCCAAATGTAAGCTCTGGCCTGCCATTAAAAAAGAAATATATCATAGCTGCTTGGCTCTTTATTCAAAAAACATCCCAAAAATATTAGTCTTAGAAGAATCCGACTAAAATATTTTAAAAATTATAGAAAACATTATAAAAGAATGGAGATGAAATAATGCCGATTATTTATTATTAGAATCAGATAACGAAGTTCCTCGAAAATCCATTAATGACTTTGCGTTGCCCACCTTGAATCATCCACAATCCATGGCAATTTTAATTTTAATAAAATTATTAAAAATATTTCATTTGACTTGCGAAAACCTTCCAATCATCATTTTTATCAGAGCGGTTATTTGATGACTTGATATACGCGTTGTTTATGAATTTCCTCACACGGTTAGAACCTTCCAAATTGATTAATCTTTAGTAATTAAAATTCAATTTGGTAATAAAACAACTCAAGATTGAAATAGGGTCGGTTAAATTTTTTTATCTAATTATGTAGTCGTCAAGCAGAAGAGATGAAAATAATGATAACATTTTAATTAAAATTTCAATTTCCTGCCCGGGACTCAAATCTAAAACCCTCAAAGTTTATGAGATTTAATTAAAATAACCAAATTATTTGATGAAGAGGCGAGTGAGGCTTCAAAAAGAAAACCTCTAAATCAAACCACATACGTAGGACTGCCTATTAAGTATTTAGAGAAAAAATATTTAAAAAACAATACGTGGAGAAAGTACCTAAATTTAAAAAAAAAATTCTTATTTTCTAGGCCAATTTTTTATTAGACATTTTCTCCATTTTTATTGCGATGTAGTAGAATGAAAGAGAACGCGTCTGTAGAGCTGTTTGTCACTTATTGGTCTGGACGCACATTCGTCCAGTGAGAAGAATATCTAACTCGCTACACACGCGTCCTCTTTCATTATACGATATCGCAATAAAAATTAAAAGGAGCAATGTGTGGATCTTTCCTCACTCTCTCTCTCGTAAGTGTCGTTAGAGAGAGATAAACCTAAAGACTTTTTCGAAAAAGACAAGATGAGATTTGCTATTGCACAAAAAATAGTCGGTCACCTTACCCTCTCTGTCGGGGTGGCCTTCTATCGTTGGTCATAGAAATTGCCTATTAATAAATAAATAATAAAATGTTATATAAATTGCTTCAGTGAGGGGGGGGGGGGGCTTATAATAAATAAAGGCAGGATGGCAAATATAAATAAGTACAGCTATTAAGAATATTGAATTGATAATAGCAGAGCGAATCAAACAGATAAACGCCTCTTATTGAGCGATGGGGCCATTAAAAAGTAATTCCGATCAAGAAAAAATCAAATCTGAAAGGAATTCGTCTGATTCATAGCTAATAAAAATTGAATTAGATTTTAATTAGTATCATAAATTGAATTATCTTCGCATCTAGAAAAAGAAAGTGAGTCCCTCCTCTCCTCTTTATTTGCTACGTGGGAGGATCAGGCAGCAGGGGCTTATCTCATCCAGGAGAATTAATTCCGTGCTATCTGTTTATACCCGGACTCGGTAATGCTTATTTACTAGGTTTTAATCACGAAGCAAAAAGCTATCAAGAAACAAGTAAAAAATGTAAATAAATAAGGTATTAATTAACTTGGGCGCACCAAACTAAAGGAGTCCTCTCTCTGGGCCCTTATTTAGTAAGAGAGGGAGAAATCGGGGTCGATAGAAACGTCAACGCGAAAAATTCATGAAACAAAAATGAAAAAGATGTCTCTCATTATTACTCTACTTCACTACATGAACCATGGAGTTTTTAACTAGAGAGAATTTTTTAAAATTCCATTTAATGGCGACTTTTCCTTTTAAAAGATCCTAGTATTTAGAAAGGTTAAGACGAATTTCTAGGCTCTAGGCTTTTTTAAAGAGAATTTTTTGAATTACAATTTCTCTAATTCTAAGATCTTTTTTAGGTCTCTTAATTAAATAGCCAAGGAAAATTTTAAATCAAGGCCTAGAGAAATTTGCCTAAAGATTTTTCTTAATAAAGGACTGTTGCGACTCAAATTTGTTAATATTAAAGTTACATTTGTTCCAAGAGCATTTGCAAATCGTTTCAAACCGCCATGCTCATAATGGTTTAAAAAAAACGCCTAATCGTTTCAAACTGTTGAAAATTGATTTTGGGAACCTAAAAAAAATGTACTATGCCGAGTATCTCTAGATGAGCACAATGGGGGTGTAGATGTTCTTAGAAATTGTTTCCGCATAACAAATTTAAAAAAAGCAAGAGAAGACATCATGTTTTTCGAACTTAAGAAGTAAAGATTCCTTAAAACACAAATGACGAAAATTTTCAAGGTCGCAATACTTATTCTTACCGAAATGAGGGAGGGAAATTATAAAATTTCTTTTGGAAACACAAAAAGGCCTGGACGAATTTGACCTAAACTTAAAATAATAAATTTGTATAAGCATAAATATTAAATTATTCTTCGATATGTTAGTTAGGATATACTTATATTCATTTATTCTATTAGTATCCATTTAGACTTTTATCGAACTCACATCCGTGCTGACAATGTCCACACCTCTAACCTCTCGTCCACCAATGTTTGCCTTGTAACTTTCTCCTTTCCTCTCCCGAGAGATATTTCATTAAAGGAGTGTTTAATAAGTGTGTCGTCGCCTGAATAACTTTGCAACGAACGGCTCTATTTTATATATCTTGATGGAAAAAAATTATACCGGCTCCTTTCAAGTCATACAAAATTTCCTTCTTTATTAACAATAATAATAAAAAAAAAAAAAAAAAAAAAAAAAAAAAAGAAAAGGGGTTTGCAAGAATTTATTAAAAAAACAATTTTTTTATCAAATAAAATTTAAAATCTAAATTAAATATGGATTGCGATATTATAAATTAATTAAATTTGCATAATTTATGATAAAATTCTGATATGCCTTAAAGAGTCATCAATTTTTTTATTAAGGCTTGGAGGAGAGTGTCCAAGGTCACTAAGTGAGGAGATACACAGTAAAAACAAAAAGCTACAGTGTGCGCTGCTCCATTTGAATCAGTGTGTCTCAAGACTCGCGATCAATTCAAAATAAAAACTCTTTATTGATTAGTTTTAAATTTTTCTATCTTTAATTGTTAAAAAAAATGGAAATTTTGATTCAAGATCCATTACAGTTATAAATAGACCTGGATATTTTTTATGCATTCTTTATGTATGTTTTTTATATTTTTAAATACTTATATTATGAAAACGAATGTTAAAAGTGTCTGCCTGTGTGCGTTTGTGTCCGAGACATTGACTTTGGTCCGAATCTCAAAACCAGTTTCTCATGCGCGTGGCGCTTCAAATTCATTCATAAATAAATACTCGGCTGCCTAACTCGTTTTTTTTTTTATTTTTTCTTTAGTTATTTATAATATAATCAAAAGATAACAAGTTTTATGAATTAAATCTCTCCCTCTCTTTGAGAGGGAATGTGTCTGAATTTATTGCGATTGAAATTCGAAAAATAATCTAGGGATTAAAATAGGAGCGAACGAGAGAGAGAGAGAGAGGTGGGGAGTATTTAATCCGTTAATGAATGTTAGAAATGTAACAGCTTAGCAAGTTTTACAATGCGTTTAATGAATATTTAATCTTAAATAACTTATGACATCAAACATTTACTCATTTCATCATGAGAGTACTCAAGAGTGGAAATACTGATATATATCATTTCAATATAATGTATAATACCAAAAGCCTTGCAAAGGGTTCGTACTCTCCGATCGTTACGGAAATTTATCTCATTTCCCGTTCGGTTACAAATTTGAATTTTTTTTTTTAATTAAAATCAATACTTACTATAAAGCCTGTCTGTCGTAAGCCCAAAAATAAATTTTTCATCGTCTCTGTTTGTATTTTTTTAAAAAGATTCCAAAATTTATAGAGCTCCAGACAACTTGACAAACTGATATTTAATCTAATCGATAGAAGTTCATTCTTTTATTAATTTAATTGAAGAAGGAAACAGAAACCCAACCCATGAAAGTTACTTTCTAGAGTCTAGAGTAACCACAGCCCCTGACAAAGAGTTTATTTCATATAACTTCAGTACTGTACTTCAGTAAGACTCCAACTGTTGTGCACCCCTGACGGGCAATGTTCGCAACCGTAGTTAAGAAACAAGGGTGGTTGCCATAGCAACGCTTTTGTCCAACAAGCGATGGCGGGCTCTTAGCCCTCCGGCCCCTCCTCCCTTCACGCCTGCACTTCTCTAATATTAAAGTTTCATTTGTTCCAAGAGCATTTGCAAACCGTTTCAAACCGCCAAGCTCATAATGGTTTAAAAAAACGCCTAATCGTTTCAAACTGTTGAAAATTGATTTTGAGAACCTAAAAAAAATGTACTATGCCGAGTATCTCTAGATGACCAGGTCTCTAGGTGTTTTTATAAATTGTTTCCGCATAGCTACCTTATAAGATAAGGGTATAGATAACCAATTATTAAAAACAAAAATTGCTCTTGTAGTTTTGAATAATTAGAAATCTCGGACGGACAGATGAACAAAGTGGAGTTTGTAAAAATGTGCTAAGGACTAAATAAAGTATCTTTCAAATTGAATGCCGGATTCTCTACTCTGGACTCATCCAAATATTTACATACTTCTATAAAAAAATGTGAAATGCCCTAATTTTCTAAATTACACACCAAGTGAAGGAGATGGGAATTATTTTCTCTCTCTCTCTCTCTCTTATATAATTTGATTCATTTGTTTCTGAAACTCGGCGAAATAACAGGACACAAACAAAAGAGAGGATCGCGAAACGCCTGTGAAATTTTTATTACATAAAAGTCGCTCTTGAGATATTAACGTGAATTACACAGCCAATTTGAAAGCTATTATTTTCGAATTAAATTAATCTTTAAATTAAGTGGACTCCGGACCCCCAAGCGTTTCTAGCAGAGGGACCGCATCAGGATAATTAATTCAGAGAAAGTTCGAAAAATTCGCGCCTTGGCATTTTAGAGAATTTTTGTCATTAATATCAATATAAATTGAGATTTTTATTAAATATTTTTTTAAATGTCTTTTCGGTATCTTGGACCACACACTTTTAATCAATACACAAATATATATTTATTATAATACCATATCCAGGCATATTTATTTTTATTAATTGGTCTCAAAATAATTAAAATAAATTTTGATCGGATGGCCTGGGGTTCAAACCGACAGCCCTTGGTTTTCAATATTGATAATTGCCAATAACTTTAACCTTTCGGGTAGGGGCGTTAAATAATTTAAAACCAATTTCCAATTTTAATAATTAAAAATACCACGATACCTTCTGATACTGATTGCGATAATAATAAAATAAATTTATGAAAATTTGCCACTTTTCTAAAACTAAAACTGAACTGCCTCATTGGTAGTAAGAATTATATACTATCCCCTTCAAAAATAACTCGACAACCTCTATCTTTGGTTGCCTCTTAATCAGAAGGGGATTCTCGGTTCAGGCAACTAGTTAATATAATAAAATTATAAGGTTCTAGACACCCCAAAAACAAAAAGTGATAAAATTTTATTAAACAACTCTAGAGAACCAATTGTCAAATCTGTTTACAATTTTGCCAAACTCTCCAAACTGAAGTTCTAACAAATAATCCTTTTCTAATTAATGCCTTGATTTTGTTTTGCCAAACATAACAATACGCTCTTAATCAACCAATTATTACCTGCGGGCTGCTGTTTTGCTAATCCATAAAAAAGATGGAGTATAAGAACTCCGGAACTGATCAGTCTGTTCAGACAGTCGCAATAAATTCTCAGACCATAATAAAACTACTGATTTATTGCAATTCCCCAAAAATTACAAGAGGAAATTCGAGTAAACTTTCTTAATAACCTTAATAATTCACACTGGACAAGAATCCCGGCTTCTAAACCAAAATAATCGACAAAACATTTTTATTTCATTTTGGCAAGTCCTTTCATACTAAATAATATTTGTTTTTTTCATCTTCGCCATCTGAGACCATATAGACTTTGAACAATTACAAATATATTTTAGTTACGATACGTACTATCCAGGCATATTTATTTATTTACACCAATTGATTTAAATAAATTTTCATCGGACTGCCTGGAATCCGAACCACCTCCCTTCGCTTCTAAGCTCAACAATATTAACAATGTCAATATCTTTAACCTCCCGGCCACGGTAGAGGCAAATAAGATTATCGCAGCCGAGATCTAGGAAACCATTCTTATTTTTCTAATGGAAGCAATTGAGTTGTTAGAGGACCTGCGGTTTCTCACTTATTAAGGAGAAAGAATAAATGAGAAATTTTTTTAATTAATGTTATAATTACTAAAATTATTTTCATACCAAAAATGTCCACACACACACACCTTGTGTAAATCGATTTGATAGGGATAAACTCCTTAGAATGATGCAAATGATAAAAAAAAATAATAATTGCAATATTTAAACAAAACTTGCGACACCAGACAATATATTAGTTTTTTACCCACCACATTCTTTACTCTGATATAAATAGCTAAATAAATGCGGTAAATTAATTTCAATTATATCCGTTATGATTACAGTTACATAAATCAGGATTGCGATTCTAATATCACGTGGCCAAACAATTCACGTGGATTTGGTTTCGCCTTGGCTGACTGGACCGGGAGGTGGGGGTGTGTGGTATGTTATGATTAATCCTTTTGTTTTTCTACTTGTTAACCTCTGAGACAAATGGCTGGGACGATTAAGGCCTGGCAGCTGTGCCAGCCAGCAAATGACCTCCGCTCATTAGTGCTGCTCTTTTACATATTGTCCTATCATGCCTTTGTGCAAATTAAGACATTATTTATCGATTCGCTTTCCGAATTATAATTATTTAATCGATAGTAAACAACTAAATAGTAAAAAGGAAATTATGGAAAAAAAATGTTTTTTAAAATATGGTCTTTGGAATAAAATTTATATATTTATTTATTTAAGTCTTTTTCGACCATTTAGACTCCGTCCTTATTTACTTATATTAATTGGTAGCCTATATAATATAAATAAATTTTTGGAAGCGACCCAATGACCTTTGGTAGGTGAGGAGAGACCTGACTAGGGAATTTAGAAAAGTAGGGAGGCAATAAATTGGCTTCTTGCTTTGTAAAAAATGGAATAATAATCTTTTTATTGAGAACGGAGGTGTTTTAATTACACCAAATATTATTGCCATAATGCAGTTAGAGGCAATCCGTTTATCATCTAAGATTGGAACAAATTCATATTTCTTTCTTTTTCCTTGATTAAATATGATTTTTTAAGGGACTTAACAGTTAAGATAAAAGATGTATATTATGTTATTTAAGAAATCTCAACTTCAAAAAGAGCAGAGCGATATTTAGAATTATTCTGTATTGTATGATACAATTCAATGTTCTGTATATTATAAAATTACTCGGGCTTTAGGGTTAGAGCGAGCCGTCCAAAAAGAAATTAATTTTCAACAATAACAAGTTGGAATTTCATCAAATACAGTGTGACACGTGAATTCCAAAAAAGAAGTATTTTTTGAAAAAAAGCGGAACGAGTTTGGAGCTCTAAAAAACAAGTTTAAATTCGCCATTTATGTTCCTCCACATTTTTGATGTTTAATTGTGAAAGGGTGGTCAAATTCGGCCCTGAATATATTATTGAAATTCATATGGCCAGTCAGATAATTGTAGGAATAGAGAAAAGGAAAGGACGGAAAGATCATGGCAATGTATTTTATTTGAACAAGATCGACACCATTGTCAGGCTCAGTACAAGCTTGCATGTCATGCAGTCATGCCAGATGAGATGAATTTGTCCTGCGTGAACTTGAATGCCTGATGATGGTCCCAATCTAGGTCCAAAACGTCGCTTTATCTCCGTGTTTTCTTTTTCTCTCTCCCTGAATATATTGTTAAGAAGATAAACCTTTAAGGATTAATTTGTGCAGAAGTAAGCTTTCAATTTCGACAAGCATACTTTATCTGCCTAATCCCTAATAGATTTTTTTGTTGATATTTTCATATTCATGAGCCGTTAATATGTCCGATTAACATTATTTGAATTTGTTATCAGACCAAATCAATATGAATAATAAATAATGTGTATCGTTTCATGTTTCCTTGAAATGTCATTAGGTCAACGAAATAGAATAAATAAATTCTCATTTGAAATTCCTCATCATCATCATCGGTGCAATCACGAAACGAACTTGAGCTCATCATTTCTTTCTTTTGGAACCTACACACACACACACACACACACACACACACACACACACACATCGATTTGTTGTCATGTGGATCTCGTGCCAAACGATTCGCGTGTTTGTAGTAAGTAGTCCTAAGGTTTGAATCCGGCCATATATTTCCCTCTCCCCTATTCCAGGATGGCGCCCGGTCACCTGACCTGGCAGATCCCATTCCTCTTTTGGGGCGGTATAAATCATATGGCATGAAAATAAGGCCTCAAGCCATTTGCGGAATGAGAGAGGGAGGCAAACAATCTAATCAAAATCTAACTGATTACATTTAAGTACATTTTACATTTAATTTCTTTCTAGTTATATAAATACCCTGGCTTCTTTTTAAAAGTTCTCAAGGAAATGGAAAATGCATGTGATTTTTCTTATGAAATGTTAATATTTATTTTAAACTCAATGAATATAAAATAGTTTTCAATAATGATTAAAAGGAAATGTAATCATGTTGTAAAAATTTTTCTCGTAAAAAATTTTTTTACTCAGCATGCCTGGTCTAAATTTTTCGAAACTCGATGATAATAATTAAGACGTTTGTACCAATTATCATAATAATCTGCTGAAGGGAAGGGGGATTTCTTCTTAAAAAAAAAAAAGAAAAGATAATTGGGTATAAACATACATGATCTTAAAGAAAAACCTTTGAAATTTTATTTAATTTCTAATTTTTTTCTTCTATTTATTATTGTTTATTTATATCAGTTTTCTGACTTTTTTTAACTGCATTGAGATTCCGTCTTTTATTTATAATTTTCTGACTTAATGAAAATGTGGAGGAAAAATTTAAAATACATTTTGATAGTGAAAATTCTATTGACCTTTATTTTCAATTTTTTTTTTATTAAAATTTTCAATTTTTTGATTATAATCTTCAAGTTTCAATATGCCTTTTGTTCCCTTTTCTTCTCTCCATATTTCTTTTAATTTTTCCTCAAATCCCTTTTTCTTTTTCTCAACCCATTTCCATCTTAATTATTCCTTACTCTTCTATTTACAAACTCTTCTCTTCTTTCCTCGAGGATGATGATTATTGCAGCCACTAAGGGCATATGGGACGATTCTCCTCTTTCTAAAATTTCCATGTCTTCTATTAATGGTTTATTGATATTTTCCCTAGTTATTAAATACTCAATAACTGTAGCCGCCTTAGCCTATAATTATCCTCTCTATCCTTTTCAATCCGATCTATCTGTCAATTTTTTTTAAATTTATTTATTGGCAGGATATATATTTACCTAAACAACGAATCTTAAGAGTAAAATCAACATGACGACTTGCATACTCAAGGATTATAGAGCGACCCCTTCTAACACCTTAGAGTATATCGTTAGCGATGGCTAAAAAGTGCGGGAACTTCTTTGTCGATATTTTTTTTAATAATCCAGTTTTGATTAAAAAAATTTTCTAATAAGGATATGTACGAAGGCTTTCTCAATATAAAAATAAACACTTAGATAATCTTAAATTTTTAATAAAATAAATTATTCAATAATAAAAAAGAATTTTCCATGAATATTTGATTGAACAATATAGGTATAAAAAAGCAGGAGAGGTGGGGGGTGAGGGGTGGAAGGGATAGATTGGAAGAAAGAAAATTACGTTCAATCAGTGAATTGAAATTGTCAGTTCACTCACTATTTTATTTATTCGGAATCGCTAAACGATTTCTGACGAGTCATCATCCCTCACTCCTTTCAGGTCAATGCTAGTGAATGGGCGCCTCAGCATCATTCATTCGGGTCGCGTTAATGAAAATCGAATACGAAAAAAAAAAAGTTGTGAATAAATTATATAACAAAAGTTTGTGCTAAAGGAGAAATGGAGAGGGGAGCATAAAGGAGGAAACAGAATGATGGTGTCAAAGAAATTAACAGGTGATTAATGAAAGGATGACTCGGAGAATTAATTTTTTTGTTCGTTCGTTTAGACAAAAACATAATGAATGTGGATAAACTATAATCTACTCACACTTATCTATTTATACATTTGCTTTTTGTCTTCCGAATCAGAGGCCATTAACTGTGAATATTAACTTAAAATAAATGTTATTCAACCATATTTATTTAAACAAAATAGTAAATTATCTGTTTTTTATCCAATAACCTTGGCTGTGGATGGCTTTTAGGGATTTATATACCTTATTCGTAATAATCGAATTACAAAAATAAAATTTCAGACTGTTGAAGAGTACGCAAGGCCGCAGAGAGCTATAAAATATATCACTAACCATTTCAGCACTTAAATATAAAGAAAAAATAATCTATAATAATAGACGAGCCTCCCGTCAAAGCAATATATATGCGCGTGCCTCGTCCTCTCGACCGCTCTGGCCTTAGGAATGAATAGTAATTGAAAATTATTCATTACAGTTATATATATGTTTTATGGAATGTATGAAGTGATTTCTTCTCCTGAAAATATGCATCTATAGCTTCTCTATACACGAAAACATGTATTTTTAATATTACAAGCCCTTTTGACGTTTTAGAGACAGAAAAATCTATAAGCTAATAATAATCAATTAAAAGAAATAAAAAATTCTTCCCATTTTTGAATTATTGTCCCAAAAAATTTTTCCGCTAATTTTTTTTTGCTCTTTCCTATCCAGGTTCTAATTCACAATGAGATCGTCCCGGTAAATTATATATAAAAAAAAAAAGGGGGGGGGCATGATAAAAAAAAGAGAAAAAACCTGTAAGAAGAGAAAAAATATCAATCCGAGGGTAATTTATCATAGTGTACTTTTATTTGTTTTATATAACTCAAAAATAAATATAAAATATCTGTATATTTTTCCAATCGTTTTTTAAAAATTGGCCGCTTAAAATGCAGTCGAATGGCAAATTCCTGATAAGCTTATATATAATATATTTGAATTGAAGAAAAAAAATTTAGAGAGGAGTTGACATGTGATATGTCACAAAGCCAGGATGTCAGAGATGGCGGATAAATCGGATCAAGTGAGACAATTAGTGAGAGAGACAATCGGAAATCGTTAAAATACTCGATATTCTTGCAATCACATTAAAATAGCATTATCATGGCAAATGGAGGGGGGGGGGAGGTCTGATCGACAGACAGACAGATACTTTGACTGTCACGGACAGACAAGTGGGATTAAAATCCATGCGACATCAATCATTTATGGAAATACAATCGGCTGTTGCCATTTGTGTTTCTTGATTTTATACATAGATTTCTCTTAAAATAAAAAAAATATTCAAATAGGATTAATATTTAATCTAAAATTAATGGAAAATTTTGTGATTACTGAAAAGCAAAGATAAAGCTTCCAAAGTATATACATAGCATGGGGTGCATAAATGCAACCCAAAGGGCCAACTCAATGGTTTTGCGAATAATTATCTGGAGAAGCTGGTCCTTTTATAACTTGATCACGAATTAATTCTTACCATATATTCTTTGAAAAAATTCTCTTAGCGACGTATATATGAAATATATAATAAGAAAGTATTGTGATTGCCAAAAAAATCTATGTCAAGATCTCAACAGAAATACACGTTTTTTCTTTTTAAGTCTTTTCGATATCTTAAGTCATATAAATTATATTACGATACGATACGTTATCCAGGTATTTTTATTTATACCAAATGATTTAAATAAATTGCCTGGGATCCGAACCCGCTCTACTCATATTTATATTATCAATAGCTCTAACCTCTCGACCATGGGGTGGGGGATATTTTTTGCCGTTATATTTTTCGTTGCAATTCCAAACTCGCATGTGTTGGTAATAATTCACCTGAAAGCATTGAAGAGGCGGAAGTAATATTATTGATGGAGAATGTAAAAATATTTGAAATTAATTCATCATATTGAAATAAAATTATATTTTTTTTTATATCTACTCCCTTGTAAAGGAGGAGGATACAACATTTTAAATATCGAACGAAAAAAGTCATTAATTTGAAGGATAAAGCTATCGAGAATAGCGTCGCAATAATTGGATTAATTAATCACTCATCGACTATTGAGCCGTCCAGCGGTCGAGGTATCGAGGTATCGATTACTTGCAAGAGAGAGAGGGGGGGAGAGGCGTGGGGGAGGGAGCATGTCGATTTATCGCGATATTCGTTGAAATATGACACGGCTGCTGACTCGAGACCATTATTTATTATTGTATTGGAACTGATTTATCCAGTCGACTTGGCCAATATGGCAAAGGTACTGTACTGTACTAGCTGATGTGATGATGTGATGATGATGATTGCCGCCGAAAATTCACTCACATAATTAATCGCATTTGTTCAATTTACACCATATATTATTTAGAATGTCCGGAGCGGGGGAAAATATAACATTTCAAGTGAGATAGATTCAAACCTGACCAACAAATATAAATAAGCCTAAAGGGGATAATGCAAGGATATCCTTTAATTTTAGATTGACATTCAATAGAGAGAGAGAGAGAGAGAGAGTTGTGTCTCCTGTTGGTTATTTACTATTACCCTCCCACTATTTATTCTCCCTCATTATAAACGTTATTTTTTCAAACGATAAAAGACTAATTAATATTCAGAGGAAATATCAAATATTTCATTATTTGTTTAAAGATGAAAGTAAAATAAAATATATTCCAATAATATAAAATTTAACGGTCAAATGCTATATAATTATGATGTAATAATTGAACGGAGTCGTCCGGTTTCATAATGAAATTTTAACGCATTCGAAATGCGATATGATGTTAAAAGGATCTTTTAAAGTTCTTAACATTGTTGGGCTCGAACTAAATTTTAACTACAGGTAGAGGTTTAAATAAAGTGATTTAAGAATATTTTATAAAAGGGCGTAAATAATTAATTTGCTTCGTTTTTAATACATTTAATTTTTAATTTTTTTTTCTATATGATATTAAAGTTAATGTTACTATTATTTAGCTATAATTTTATTTACATGATTTCTATTGGTATAAATAAATGTTAATCCAACTAGGTGGGTATCTGAACCAGCACCCTTGGGCTGTAAAGATAACAATCTTCGTTGACGAGGTGGGGGGCAGGGCTCGGTTTCAAGATCGTCATTACCTACCTCTATTACATAATATTTATATAAGTATATATGCATATAAACAAAAAGGCATAAAAAAGATTAGTTACAAATAACATTCATGTAAATACTTTGAGTTGTTCAATTGAAAATTGATTTAATCTAAAGACAAATCCAGAGACTTTTTTTCTTTAATCCAGAAAAAATTTCCCCATCTTCCATTAGAAAAATGAAAAATAATTTTTATTCCCATTTAATAAATAAAGGAATAAAAAAAATTCTATATTGATGTGAATAAATGCGCGAGTTTTAATGGTTGCGAGGGTTTATCGCTCTTAGAAGGACCATAAAAAGATTATTAATTATTTTGTTTCATAAAATATTGGGAAAGAGGCGAGCAACTTTCTTAATAACATTGATGGTGAGAGAATAATGCAAGTTTTTGATGCCTGCGAAAATTTATTGAATCAAAAGTTAAAACAATGTAAAACATGGAGGGATGAGCAAATAACAGAATATTGAGATGAAGTATGGTATGTGTATATAGAAGACAACAAGTCACTAAATAAATACTAAACGTTTCGGTTACGAAACAATCAAGATTCAAGATTGATCAATAAATAAATAAATAGAGTAACAATTTGGCTTTTAAGTATCCCATTGGAAAGATGGGAAGACCCGTTGCCATAGTAACAAAATATAAATATTTTCAATTCCTAGGTTTTTTTTTTTTTTTTTTAAGTCTTTTCCGGCGTCTGAGGACATTTAGATTCCGACCTTATTTATTTGATTGGTAGCCAATATAATTTAAATAAATTTTTGTGCTCACGACGGAGAGAACCACTGACTTTTGGTACGTGAAGACAGACCTCTAGCTCTGCACCAAGGA